>QNUK01000966.1:88722-160934 GCA_013621035.1 Clarias magur | reverse complement strand
GGAACAAAATGTTGCAAACATTCGAGTAAAAGAGAAATCTTAATGTTTTGATTGAACTTAGGTTAAATCCTGCAAGAGTTATTAGCTTATGTTAAGATTTAAATTTGTCGTGGACAAGCTCACCACTTGAAAGGGTCCACAAGTGCTTTGTGTCTTCAAATGTTTCAAACAGGTGACGAGCGTTGGGAAAGCATGGATAAAACTGCTTTCTGTGTGGGACGGCACCTCTTTCAGAGACTGGATAGCTCAGTCGGTAGAGCATCAGACTTTTAATCTGAGGGTCCAGGGTTCAAGTCCCTGTTCAGGTGTTACCTTCTATTGGTGCTTAGGGAAAAAGAGCGTTTGGCAGCGTTCAACATGGCCAACTTGGATTAAGAAATACTTGAGAACAGAAAATTGTAAATTGCTGACTCCTTACTAAGGATTCCCATAATGTAGCAGTTGAGACTTACTGGTAGAAGATTGTGTTATGCTCATGAAGCTCAAGCAAGTGATGGAATTGCCACAAGTTTTCTTATCTAAAAATGAAAAACTATAAACCCGCTACTTCAGAAGAAAACTGGAAGCTTCAAACATGTCACTTTTTTACCAAGGATAACCTAGGATCATGGTTGTCAGACCAGCTGGATCTTCTATTGTGAAAAGATCTAAAACTGCCTTATCTCATCGTGAATGAGAGACATCTTACAGTAGGCTGATGATGGCCGAATAGTAATTAAGTCGGTGAGCTGTTACCTGAGTGCTTTCATCTATAATCAAGAGGTTGACATAAACATGCATGGTCATCCTAGAGATCGGATGGCGTTTAAAAATTCTACCCATGAACCTGTTTGAAAAAGCAAGCAACATCAGCCACCGCACACAGAGGGAGCCACTTATGACCACGACGTGATTTGAACACGCAACCTTCTGATCTGAAGTCAGATCAGAATTGCCAACTGTCTTTTGGCAATTCCCATACCATGGTGATATAAGGCATTCGCTGATCTAAGATAGGACTTTAGAGGCAGGGCAGTTCAGAAGAATCATCCTGGTAACATTTTTCACTGGAGGTGAAGGTTCAAGCAAGTGATGGAATTGCCACAAGTTTTCTTATCTAAAAATGAAAAACTATAAACCCGCTACTTCAGAAGAAAACTGGAAGCTTCAAACATTTCACTTTTTTACCAAGGATAACCTAGGATCATGGTTGTCAGACCAGCTGGATCTTCTATTGTGAAAACATCTAAAACTGCCTTATCTCATCGTGAATGAGAAACATCTTGCTCAAGCAAGTGATGGAATTGCCACAAGATTGTGTTATGCTCATGAAGCTCAAGCAAGTGATGGAATTGCCACAAGTTTTCTTATCTAAAAATGAAAAACTATAAACCCGCTACTTCAGAAGAAAACTGGAAGCTTCAAACATTTCACTTTTTTACCAAGGATGACCTAGGATCATGGTTGTCAGACCAGCTGGATCTTCTATTGTGAAAACATCTAAAACTGCCTTATCTCATCGTGAATGAGAAACATCTTACAGTAGGCTGATGATGGCCGAATAGTAATTAGGTCGGTGAGCTGTTACCTGAGTGCTTTCATCCATAATCAAGAGGTTGACATAAACATGCATGGTCATCCTAGAGATCGGATGGTGTTTAAAAATTCTACCCATGAACCTGTTTGAAAAAGCAAGCAACATCAGCCACCGCACACAGAGGGAGCCACTTATGACCACGACGTGATTTGAACACTCAACCTTCTGATCTGGAGTCAGACGCGCTACCGTTGCGCCACGAGGTCCGATGCAATCAGCTGTGGAATACCGGGGAATGTGTCATCCCATTTTCTCTCAAGGACAAGTCACGGAAGACATCTATTGCTGCTGGTTTATGGGATCTGGGAAAGAGCTTTTTTGTGCAAAGGACAAAGCAAAAGCTCATTGCATATCCTGCCTGATTCACCCCACCGAGGACATCAAGAGGGTTTTCCTTGATCAAATGGCAGTTCTCACCTCATTGTGTGAGTGTCACGCTTGGACAACTTGTACCTGAATCTCATCTCACAGATTGGAAAGCTTATGAGAATTCACCAGTGTTGGACAATCGTTGGCATTATTTTCACAACTGTCTTTTGGCAATTCCCATACCATGGTGATATAAGGCATTCGCTGATCTAAGATAGGACTTTAGAGGCAGGGCAGTTCAGAAGAATCATCCTGGTAACATTTTTCACTGGAGGTGAAGGTTCAAGCAAGTGATGGAATTGCCACAAGTTTTCTTATCTAAAAATGAAAAACTATAAACCCGCTACTTCAGAAGAAAACTGGAAGCTTCAAACATTTCACTTTTTTACCAAGGATAACCTAGGATCATGGTTGTCAGACCAGCTGGATCTTCTATTGTGAAAACATCTAAAACTGCCTTATCTCATCGTGAATGAGAAACATCTTGCTCAAGCAAGTGATGGAATTGCCACAAGATTGTGTTATGCTCATGAAGCTCAAGCAAGTGATGGAATTGCCACAAGTTTTCTTATCTAAAAATGAAAAACTATAAACCCGCTACTTCAGAAGAAAACTGGAAGCTTCAAACATTTCACTTTTTTACCAAGGATAACCTAGGATCATGGTTGTCAGACCAGCTGGATCTTCTATTGTGAAAACATCTAAAACTGCCTTATCTCATCGTGAATGAGAAACATCTTACAGTAGGCTGATGATGGCCGAATAGTAATTAGGTCGGTGAGCTGTTACCTGAGTGCTTTCATCCATAATCAAGAGGTTGACATAAACATGCATGGTCATCCTAGAGATCGGATGGTGTTTAAAAATTCTACCCATGAACCTGTTTGAAAAAGCAAGCAACATCAGCCACCGCACACAGAGGGAGCCACTTATGACCACGACGTGATTTGAACACGCAACCTTCTGATCTGGAGTCAGACGCGCTACCGTTGCGCCACGAGGTCCGATGCAATCAGCTGTGGAATACCGGGGAATGTGTCATCCCATTTTCTCTCAAGGACAAGTCACGGAAGACATCTATTGCTGCTGGTTTATGGGATCTGGGAAAGAGCTTTTTTTGTGCAAAGGACAAAGCAACAGCTCATTGCGTATCCTGCCTGATTCACCCCACCGAGGATATCAAGAGGGTTTTCCTTGATCAAATGGCAGTTCTCACCTCATTGTGTGAGTGTCACGCTTGGACAACTTGTACCTGAATCTCATCTCACAGATTGGAAAGCTTTTGAGAATTCACCAGTGTTGGACAATCGTTGGCATTATTTTCACAACTGTCTTTTGGCAATTCCCATACCATGGTGATATAAGGCATTCGCTGATCTAAGATAGGACTTTAGAGGCAGGGCAGTTCAGAAGAATCATCCTGGTAACATTTTTCAATGGAGGTGAAGGTCAAATTACTCTTGTTACGGAACAAAATGTTGCAAACATTCGAGTAAAAGAGAAATCTTAATGTTTTGATTGAACTTAGGTTAAATCCTGCAAGAGTTATTAGCTTATGTTAAGATTTAAATTTGTCGTGGACAAGCTCACCACTTGAAAGGGTCCACAAGTGCTTTGTGTCTTCAAATGTTTCAAACAGGTGACGAGCGTTGGGAAAGCATGGATAAAACTGCTTTCTGTGTAGGACGGCACCTCTTTCAGAGCCTGGATAGCTCAGTCGGTAGAGCATCAGACTTTTAATCTGAGGGTCCAGGGTTCAAGTCCCTGTTCAGGCGTTACCTTCGATTGGTGCTTAGGGAAAAAGAGCGTTTGGCAGCGTTCAACATGGCCAACTTGGATTAAGAAATACTTGAGAACAGAAAATTGTAAATTGCTGACTCCTTACCAAGGATTCCCATAATGTAGCAGTTGAGACTTACTGGTAGAAGATTGTGTTATGCTCAAGCAAGTGATGGAATTGCCACAAGTTTTCTTATCTAAAAATGAAAAACTATAAACCCTCTACTTCAGAAGAAAACTGGAAGCTTCAAACATTTCACTTTTTTACCAAGGATAACCTAGGATCATGGTTGTCAGACCAGCTGGATCTTCTATTGTGAAAACATCTAGAATGAGAAACATCTTACAGTAGGCTGATGATGGCCGAATAGTAATTAGGTCGGTGAGCTGTTACCTGAGTGCTTTCATCTATAATCAAGAGGTTGACATAAACATGCATGGTCATCCTAGAGATCGGATGGCGTTTAAAAATTCTACCCAGGAACCTGTTTGAAAAAGCAAGCAACATCAGCCACCGCACACAGAGGGAGCCACTTATGACCACGACGTGATTTGAACACGCAACCTTCTGATCTGGAGTCAGATCAGAATTGCCAACTGTCTTTTGGCAATTCCCATACCATGGTGATATAAGGCATTCGCTGATCTAAGATAGGACTTTAGAGGCAGGGCAGTTCAGAAGAATCATCCTGGTAACATTTTTCACTGGAGGTGAAGGTCAAATTACTCTTGTTACCGAACAAAATGTTGCAAACATTCGAGTAAAAGAGAAATCTTAATGTTTTGATTGAACTTAGGTTAAATCCTGCAAGAGTTATTAGCTTATGTTAAGATTTAAATTTGTCGTGGACAAGCTCACCACTTGACATGGTCCACAAGTGCTTTGTGTCTTCAAATGTTTCAAACAGGTGACGAGCGTTGGGAAAGCATGGATAAAACTACTTTCTGTGTGGGACGGCACCTCTTTCAGAGCCTGGATAGCTCAGTCGGTAGAGCATCAGACTTTTAATCTGAGGGTCCAGGGTTCAAGTCCCTGTTCAGGCGTTACCTTCTATTGGTGCTTAGGGAAAAAGAGCGTTTGGCAGCGTTCAACAGGGCCAACTTGGTTTGTTCAACAGGGCCAACTTGGATTAAGAAATACTTGAGAACAGAAAATTGTAAATTGCTGACTCCTTGCCAAGGATTCCCATAATGTAGCAGTTGAGACTTACTGGTAGGAGATTGTGTTATGCTCATGAAGCTCAAGCAAGTGATGGAATTGCCACAAGTTTTCTTATCTAAAAATGAAAAACTATAAACCCGCTACTTCAGAAGAAAACTGGAAGCTTCAAACATTTCACTTTTTTACCAAGGATAACCTAGGATCATGGTTGTCAGACCAGCTGGATCTTCTATTGTGAAAACAT
The DNA here is from genome assembly GCA_013621035.1 of Clarias magur. Lineage (NCBI taxonomy): Eukaryota > Metazoa > Chordata > Actinopteri > Siluriformes > Clariidae > Clarias > Clarias magur. The sequence goes on along the minus strand of QNUK01000966.1, from coordinate 155,804 downwards.
CTAAAACTGCCTTATCTCATCGTGAATGAGAAACATCTTACAGTAGGCTGATGATGGCCGAATAGTAATTAGGTCGGTGAGCTGTTACCTGAGTGCTTTCATCTATAATCAAGAGGTTGACATAAACATGCATGGTCATCCTAGAGATCGGATGGCGTTTAAAAATTCTACCCATGAACCTGTTTGAAAAAGCAAGCAACATCAGCCACCGCACACAGAGGGAGCCACTTATGACCACGACGTGATTTGAACACGCAACCTTCTGATCTGGAGTCAGACGCGCTACCGTTGCGCCACGAGATCCGATGCAGTCAGCTGTGGAATACCGGGGAATGTGTCATCCCATTTTCTCTCAAGGACAAGTCACGGAAGACATCTATTGCTGCTGGTTTATGGGATCTGGGAAAGAGCTTTTTTTGTGCAAAGGACAAAGCAAAAGCTCATTGCATATCCTGCCTGATTCACCCCACCGAGGACATAAAGAGGGTTTTCCTTGATCAAATGGCAGTTCTCACCTCATTGTGTGAGTGTCACGCTTGGACAACTTGTACCTGAATCTCATCTCACAGATTGGAAAGCTTATGAGAATTCACCAGTGTTGGACAATCGTTGGCATTATTTTCACAACTGTCTTTTGGCAATTCCCATACCATGGTGATATAAGGCATTCGCTGATCTAAGATAGGACTTTAGAGGCAGGGCAGTTCAGAAGAATCATCCTGGTAACATTTTTCACTGGAGGTGAAGGTCAAATTACTCTTGTTACCGAACAAAATGTTGCAAACATTCGAGTAAAAGAGAAATCTTAATGTTTTGATTGAACTTAGGTTAAATCCTGCAAGAGTTATTAGCTTATGTTAAGATTTAAATTTGTCGTGGACAAGCTCACCACTTGACATGGTCCACAAGTGCTTTGTGTCTTCAAATGTTTCAAACAGGTGACGAGCGTTGGGAAAGCATGGATAAAACTACTTTCTGTGTGGGACGGCACCTCTTTCAGAGCCTGGATAGCTCAGTCGGTAGAGCATCAGACTTTTAATCTGAGGGTCCAGGGTTCAAGTCCCTGTTCAGGCGTTACCTTCTATTGGTGCTTAGGGAAAAAGAGCGTTTGGCAGCGTTCAACATGGCCAACTTGGATTAAGAAATACTTGAGAACAGAAAATTGTAAATTGCTGACTCCTTGCCAAGGATTCCCATAATGTAGCAGTTGAGACTTACTGGTAGGAGATTGTGTTATGCTCATGAAGCTCAAGCAAGTGATGGAATTGCCACAAGTTTTCTTATCTAAAAATGAAAAACTATAAACCCGCTACTTCAGAAGAAAACTGGAAGCTTCAAACATTTCACTTTTTTACCAAGGATAACCTAGGATCATGGTTGTCAGACCAGCTGGATCTTCTATTGTGAAAACATCTAAAACTGCCTTATCTCATCGTGAATGAGAAACATCTTACAGTAGGCTGATGATGGCCGAATAGTAATTAGGTCAGTGAGCTGTTACCTGAGTGCTTTCATCTATAATCAAGAGGTTGACATAAACATGCATGGTCATCCTAGAGATCGGATGGCGTTTAAAAATTCTACCCAGGAACCTGTTTGAAAAAGCAAGCAACATCAGCCACCGCACACAGAGGGAGCCACTTATGACCACGACGTGATTTGAACACGCAACCTTCTGATCTGGAGTCAGATCAGAATTGCCAACTGTCTTTTGGCAATTCCCATACCATGGTGATATAAGGCATTCGCTGATCTAAGATAGGACTTTAGAGGCAGGGCAGTTCAGAAGAATCATCCTGGTAACATTTTTCACTGGAGGTGAAGGTTCAAGCAAGTGATGGAATTGCCACAAGTTTTCTTATCTAAAAATGAAAAACTATAAACCCGCTACTTCAGAAGAAAACTGGAAGCTTCAAACATTTCACTTTTTTACCAAGGATAACCTAGGATCATGGTTGTCAGACCAGCTGGATCTTCTATTGTGAAAACATCTAAAACTGCCTTATCTCATCGTGAATGAGAATCATCTTACAGTAGACTGATGATGGCCGAATAGTAATTAGGTCGGTGAGCTGTTACCTGAGTGCTTTCATCCATAATCAAGAGGTTGACATAAACATGCATGGTCATCCTAGAGATCGGATGGGGTTTAAAAATTCTACCCATGAACCTGTTTGAAAAAGCAAGCAACATCAGCCACCGCACACAGAGGGAGCCACTTATGACCACGACGTGATTTGAACACGCAACCTTCTGATCTGGAGTCAGACGCGCTACCGTTGCGCCACGAGGTCCGATGGAATCAGCTGTGGAATACCGGGGAATGTGTCATCCCATTTTCTCTCAAGGACAAGTCACGGAAGACATCTATTGCTGCTGGTTTATGGGATCTGGGAAAGAGCTTTTTTTGTGCAAAGGACAAAGCAAAAGCTCATTGCATATCCTGCCTGATTCACCCCACCGAGGACATCAAGAGGGTTTTCCTTGATCAAATGGCAGTTCTCACCTCATTGTGTGAGTGTCACGCTTGGACAACTTGTACCTGAATCTCATCTCACAGATTGGAAAGCTTATGAGAATTCACCAGTGTTGGACAATCGTTGGCATTATTTTCACAACTGTCTTTTGGCAATTCCCATACCATGGTGATATAAGGCATTCGCTGATCTAAGATAGGACTTTAGAGGCAGGGCAGTTCAGAAGAATCATCCTGGTAACATTTTTCACTGGAGGTGAAGGTTCAAGCAAGTGATGGAATTGCCACAAGTTTTCTTATCTAAAAATGAAAAACTATAAACCCGCTACTTCAGAAGAAAACTGGAAGCTTCAAACATTTCACTTTTTTACCAAGGATAACCTAGGATCATGGTTGTCAGACCAGCTGGATCTTCTATTGTGAAAACATCTAAAACTGCCTTATCTCATCGTGAATGAGAAACATCTTGCTCAAGCAAGTGATGGAATTGCCACAAGATTGTGTTATGCTCATGAAGCTCAAGCAAGTGATGGAATTGCCACAAGTTTTCTTATCTAAAAATGAAAAACTATAAACCCGCTACTTCAGAAGAAAACTGGAAGCTTCAAACATTTCACTTTTTTACCAAGGATGACCTAGGATCATGGTTGTCAGACCAGCTGGATCTCATTGTGAAAACATCTAAAACTGCCTTATCTCATCGCGAATGAGAAACATCTTTACAGTAGGCTGATGATGGTCGGTAATAGTACTAGGGTCGGTGAGCTGTTACCTGAGTGCTTCATCTATAATCAAGAGGTTGACATAAACATGCATGGTCATCCTAGAGATCGGATGGCGTTTAAAAATTCTACCCATGAACCTGTTTGAAAAAGCAAGCAACATCAACCACCGCCCACAGATGGAGCCACTTATGACCACGACGTGATTTGAACACGCAACCTTCTGATCTGGAGTCAGACGCGCTACCGTTGCGCGACGAGGTCCGATGCAGTCAGTTGTCGAATACCGGGGAATGTGTCATCCCATTTTCTCTCAAGGACAAGTCACGGAAGACATCTATTGCTGCTGGTTCATAGGCATTTCTTTCAGAGCCTGGATAGCTCAGTCGGTAGAGCATCAGACTTTTAATCTGAGGGTCCAGGGTTCAAGTCCCTGTTCAGGTGTTACCTTCTATTGGTGCTTAGGGAAAAAGAGCGTTTGGCAGCGTTCAACAGGGCCAACTTGGTTTGTTCAAGAGGGCCATCTTGGATTAAGAAATACTTGAGAACAGAAAATTGCTGACTCCTTGCCAAGGATACCCATAATGTAGCAGTTGAGACTTACTGGTAGGAGATTGTGTTATGCTCATGAAGCTCAAGCAAGTGATGGAATTGCCACAAGTTTTCTCATCTAAAAATGAAAAACTATAAACCCGCTACTTCAGAAGAAAACTGGAAGCTTCAAACATTTCACTTTTTTACCAAGGATAACCTAGGATCATGGTTGTCAGACCAGCTGGATCTTCTATTGTGAAAACATCTAAAACTGCCTTATCTCATCGTGAATGAGAAACATCTTACAGTAGGCTGATGATGGCCGAATAGTAATTAGGTCGGTGAGCTGTTACCTGAGTGCTTTCATCTATAATCAAGAGGTTGACATAAACATGCATGGTCATCCTAGAGATCGGATGGTGTTTAAAAATTCTACCCATGAACCTGTTTGAAAAAGCAAGCAACATCAGCCACCGCACACAGAGGGAGCCACTTATGACCACGACGTGATTTGAACACGCAACCTTCTGATCTGGAGTCAGACGCGCTACCGTTGCGCCACGAGGTCCGATGCAGTCAGCTGTAGAATACCGGGGAATGTGTCATCCCATTTTCTCTCAAGGACAAGTCACGGAAGACATCTATTGCTGCTGGTTTATGGGATCTGGGAAAGAGCTTTTTTTGTGCAAAGGACAAAGCAAAAGCTCATTGCATATCCTGCCTGATTCACCCCACCGAGGACATCAAGAGGGTTTTCCTTGATCAAATGGCAGTTCTCACCTCATTGTGTGAGTGTCACGCTTGGACAACTTGTACCTGAATCTCATCTCACAGATTGGAAAGCTTATGAGAATTCACCAGTGTTGGACAATCGTTGGCATTATTTTCACAACTGTCTTTTGGCAATTCCCATACCATGGTGATATAAGGCATTCGCTGATCTAAGATAGGACTTTAGAGGCAGGGCAGTTCAGAAGAATCATCCTGGTAACATTTTTCACTGGAGGTGAAGGTCAAATTACTCTTGTTACGGAACAAAATGTTGCAAACATTCGAGTAAAAGAGAAATCTTAATGTTTTGATTGAACTTAGGTTAAATCCTGCAAGAGTTATTAGCTTATGTTAAGATTTAAATTTGTCGTGGACAAGCTCACCACTTGAAAGGGTCCACAAGTGCTTTGTGTCTTCAAATGTTTCAAACAGGTGACGAGCGTTGGGAAAGCATGGATAAAACTGCTTTCTGTGTGGGACGGCACCTCTTTCAGAGCCTGGATAGCTCAGTCGGTAGAGCATCAGACTTTTAATCTGAGGGTCCAGGGTTCAAGTCCCTGTTCAGGCGTTACCTTCTATTGGTGCTTAGGGAAAAAGAGCATTTGGCAGCATTCAACAGGGCCAACTTGGTTTGTTCAACAGGGCCAACTTGGATTAAGAAATACTTGAGAACAGAAAATTGTAAATTGCTGACTCCTTGCCAAGGATTCCCATAATGTAGCAGTTGAGACTTACTGGTAGGAGATTGTGTTATGCTCATGAAGCTCAAGCAAGTGATGGAATTGCCACAAGTTTTCTTATCTAAAAATGAAAAACTATAAACCCGCTACTTCAGAAGAAAACTGGAAGCTTCAAACATTTCACTTTTTTACCAAGGATAACCTAGGATCATGGTTGTCAGACCAGCTGGATCTTCTATTGTGAAAACATCTAAAACTGCCTTATCTCATCGTGAATGAGAAACATCTTACAGTAGGCTGATGATGGCCGAATAGTAATTAGGTCGGTGAGCTGTTACCTGAGTGCTTTCATCTATAATCAAGAGGTTGACATAAACATGCATGGTCATCCTAGAGATCGGATGGCGTTTAAAAATTCTACCCATGAACCTGTTTGAAAAAGCAAGCAACATCAGCCACCGCACACAGAGGGAGCCACTTATGACCACGACGTGATTTGAACACGCAACCTTCTGATCTGGAGTCAGACGCGCTACCGTTGCGCCACGAGGTCCGATGCAGTCAGCTGTGGAATACCGGGGAATGTGTCATCCCATTTTCTCTCAAGGACAAGTCACGGAAGACATCTATTGCTGCTGGTTTATGGGATCTGGGAAAGAGCTTTTTTTGTGCAAAGGACAAAGCAAAAGCTCATTGCATATCCTGCCTGATTCACCCCACCGAGGACATCAAGAGGGTTTTCCTTGATCAAATGGCAGTTCTCACCTCATTGTGTGAGTGTCACGCTTGGACAACTTGTACCTGAATCTCATCTCACAGATTGGAAAGCTTATGAGAATTCACCAGTGTTGGACAATCGTTGGCATTATTTTCACAACTGTCTTTTGGCAATTCCCATACCATGGTGATATAAGGCATTCGCTGATCTAAGATAGGACTTTAGAGGCAGGGCAGTTCAGAAGAATCATCCTGGTAACATTTTTCACTGGAGGTGAAGGTCAAATTACTCTTGTTACGGAACAAAATGTTGCAAACATTCGAGTAAAAGAGAAATCTTAATGTTTTGATTGAACTTAGGTTAAATCCTGCAAGAGTTATTAGCTTATGTTAAGATTTAAATTTGTCGTGGACAAGCTCACCACTTGAAAGGGTCCACAAGTGCTTTGTGTCTTCAAATGTTTCAAACAGGTGACGAGCGTTGGGAAAGCATGGATAAAACTGCTTTCTGTGTGGGACGGCACCTCTTTCAGAGCCTGGATAGCTCAGTCGGTAGAGCATCAGACTTTTAATCTGAGGGTCCAGGGTTCAAGTCCCTGTTCAGGTGTTACCTTCTATTGGTGCTTAGGGAAAAAGAGCGTTTGGCAGCGTTCAACAGGGCCAACTTGGATTAAGAAATACTTGAGAACAGAAAATTGTAAATTGCTGACTCCTTGCCAAGGATTCCCATAATGTAGCAGTTGAGACTTACTGGTAGGAGATTGTGTTATGCTCATGAAGCTCAAGCAAGTGATGGAATTGCCACAAGTTTTCTTATCTAAAAATGAAAAACTATAAACCCGCTACTTCAGAAGAAAACTGGAAGCTTCAAACATTTCACTTTTTTACCAAGGATAACCTAGGATCATGGTTGTCAGACCAGCTGGATCTTCTATTGTGAAAACATCTAAAACTGCCTTATCTCATCGTGAATGAGAAACATCTTACAGTAGGCTGATGATGGCCGAATAGTAATTAGGTCGGTGAGCTGTTACCTGAGTGCTTTCATCTATAATCAAGAGGTTGACATAAACATGCATGGTCATCCTAGAGATCGGATGGCGTTTAAAAATTCTACCCATGAACCTGTTTGAAAAAGCAAGCAACATCAGCCACCGCACACAGAGGGAGCCACTTATGACCACAACGTGATTTGAACACGCAACCTTCTGATCTGGAGTCAGACACGCTACCGTTGCGCCACGAGGTCCAATGCAGTCAGCTGTAGAATACCGGGGAATGTGTCATCCCATTTTCTCTCAAGGACAAGTCACGGAAGACATCTATTGCTGCTGGTTTATGGGATCTGGGAAAGAGCTTTTTTGTGCAAAGGACAAAGCAAAAGCTCATTGCATATCCTGCCTGATTCACCCCACCGAGGACATCAAGAGGGTTTTCCTTGATCAAATGGCAGTTCTCACCTCATTGTGTGAGTGTCACGCTTGGACAACTTGTACCTGAATCTCATCTCACAGATTGGAAAGCTTATGAGAATTCACCAGTGTTGGACAATCGTTGGCATTATTTTCACAACTGTCTTTTGGCAATTCCCATACCATGGTGATATAAGGCATTCGCTGATCTAAGATAGGACTTTAGAGGCAGGGCAGTTCAGAAGAATCATCCTGGTAACATTTTTCACTGGAGGTGAAGGTCAAATTACTCTTGTTACGGAACAAAATGTTGCAAACATTCGAGTAAAAGAGAAATCTTAATGTTTTGATTGAACTTAGGTTAAATCCTGCAAGAGTTATTAGCTTATGTTAAGATTTAAATTTGTCGTGGACAAGCTCACCACTTGAAAGGGTCCACAAGTGCTTTGTGTCTTCAAATGTTTCAAACAGGTGACGAGCGTTGGGAAAGCATGGATAAAACTGCTTTCTGTGTGGGACGGCACCTCTTTCAGAGCCTGGATAGCTCAGTCGGTAGAGCATCAGACTTTTAATCTGAGGGTCCAGGGTTCAAGTCCCTGTTCAGGTGTTACCTTCTATTGGTGCTAAGGGAAAAAGAGCGTTTGGCAGCGTTCAACAGGGCCAACTTGGATTAAGAAATACTTGAGAACAGAAAATTGTAAATTGCTGACTCCTTGCCAAGGATTCCCATAATGTAGCAGTTGAGACTTACTGGTAGGAGATTGTGTTATGCTCATGAAGCTCAAGCAAGTGATGCAATTGTCACAAGTTTTCTTATCTAAAAATGAAAAACTATAAACCCGCTACTTCAGAAGAAAACTGGAAGCTTCAAACATTTCACTTTTTTACCAAGGATAACCTAGGATCATGGTTGTCAGACCAGCTGGATCTTCTATTGTGAAAACATCTAAAATGAGAAACATCTTACAGTAGGCTGATGATGGCCGAATAGTAATTAGGTCGGTGAGCTGTTACCTGAGTGCTTTCATCTATAATCAAGAGGTAGACATAAACATGCATGGTCATCCTAGAGATCGGATGGCGTTAAAAAATTCTACCCATGAACCTGTTTGAAAAAGCAAGCAACATCAGCCACCGCACACAGAGGGAGTCACTTATGACCACGACGTGATTTGAACACGCAACCTTCTGATCTGGAGTCAGACGCGCTACCGTTGCGCCACGAGGTCCGATGCAGTCAGCTGTAGAATACCGGGGAATGTGTCATCCCATTTTCTCTCAAGGACAAGTCACGGAAGACATCTATTGCTGCTGGTTTATGGGATCTGGGAAAGAGCTTTTTTTGTGCAAAGGACAAAGCAAAAGCTCATTGCATATCCTGCCTGATTCACCCCACCGAGGAAATCAAGAGGGTTTTCCTTGATCAAATGGCAGTTCTCACCTCATTGTGTGAGTGTCACGCTTGGACAACTTGTACCTGAATCTCATCTCACAGATTGGAAAGCTTATGAGAATTCACCAGTGTTGGACAATCGTTGGCATTATTTTCACAACTGTCTTTTGGCAATTCCCATACCATGGTGATGTAAGGCATTCGCTGATCTAAGATAGGACTTTAGAGGCAGGGCAGTTCAGAAGAATCATCCTGGTAACATTTTTCACTGGAGGTGAAGGTCAAATTACTCTTGTTACGGAACAAAATGTTGCAAACATTCGAGTAAAAGAGAAATCTTAATGTTTTGATTGAACTTAGGTTAAATCCTGCAAGAGTTATTAGCTTATGTTAAGATTTAAATTTGTCGTGGACAAGCTCACCACTTGAAAGGGTCCACAAGTGCTTTGTGTCTTCAAATGTTTCAAACAGGTGACGAGCGTTGGGAAAGCATGGATAAAACTGCTTTCTGTGTGGGACGGCATATCTTTCAGAGCCTGGATAGCTCAGTCGGTAGAGCATCAGACTTTTAATCTGAGGGTCCAGGGTTCAAGTCCCTGTTCAGGTGTTACCTTCTATTGGTGCTTAGGGAAAAAGAGCGTTTGGCAGCGTTCAACAGGGCCAACTTGGATTAAGAAATACTTGAGAACAGAAAATTGTAAATTGCTGACTCCTTGCCAAGGATTCCCATAATGTAGCAGTTGAGACTTACTGGTAGGAGATTGTGTTATGCTCATGAAGCTCAAGCAAGTGATGCAATTGTCACAAGTTTTCTTATCTAAAAATGAAAAACTATAAACCCGCTACTTCAGAAGAAAACTGGAAGCTTCAAACATTTCACTTTTTTACCAAGGATAACCTAGGATCATGGTTGTCAGACCAGCTGGATCTTCTATTGTGAAAACATCTAAAATGAGAAACATCTTACAGTAGGCTGATGATGGCCGAATAGTAATTAGGTCGGTGAGCTGTTACCTGAGTGCTTTCATCTATAATCAAGAGGTTGACATAAACATGCATGGTCATCCTAGAGATCGGATGGCGTTTAAAAATTCTACCCATGAACCTGTTTGAAAAAGCAAGCAACATCAGCCACCGCACACAGAGGGAGCCACTTATGACCACGACGTGATTTGAACACGCAACCTTCTGATCTGGAGTCAGACGCGCTACCGTTGCGCCACGAGGTCCGATGCAGTCAGCTGTAGAATACCGGGGAATGTGTCATCCCATTTTCTCTCAAGGACAAGTCACAGAAGACATCTATTGCTGCTGGTTTATGGGATCTGGGAAAGAGCTTTTTTTGTGCAAAGGACAAAGCAAAAGCTCATTGCATATCCTGCCTGATTCACCCCACCGAGGACATCAAGAGGGTTTTCCTTGATCAAATGGCAGTTCTCACCTCATTGTGTGAGTGTCACGCTTGGACAACTTGTACCTGAATCTCATCTCACAGATTGGAAAGCTTATGAGAATTCACCAGTGTTGGACAATCGTTGGCATTATTTTCACAACTGTCTTTTGGCAATTCCCATACCATGGTGATATAAGGCATTCGCTGATCTAAGATAGGACTTTAGAGGCAGGGCAGTTCAGAAGAATCATCCTGGTAACATTTTTCACTGGAGGTGAAGGTCAAATTACTCTTGTTACTGAACAAAATGTTGCAAACATTCGAGTAAAAGAGAAATCTTAATGTTTTGATTGAACTTAGGTTAAATCCTGCAAGAGTTATTAGCTTATGTTAAGATTTAATTTTGTTGTGGACAAGCTCACCACTTGAAAGGGCCCACAAGTGCTTTGTGTCTTCAAATGTTTCATGGCGATGGACCTCGAGCATAGCAAAGCTACGCTGTGAGACGTCGAGGTCTTTGATCTAGATCCATCAACGATGTTCTGACTGCAACAAAGAGAAGGTGCTCTTGTCAGAAGTGGGATTTGAACGCTCACCTCCAGGAGAGACTGCGACTTGAACGCAGCGCCTTAGACTGGTCGGCCATCCTGACACGGCAGAATCTGTTTAAGTCACGTCCTGCGCGGACTTCACATACCCTGCCACGCCCTCGTATAACCGATCAAATGTCTACAGGGAGCGTTTCAATGAAAACAATTCCACGGTGTGGAAGCGATACAGGATTCTCCAACTATGCAGCCGCTATTAAAGGCGTGAGGCAATTTTGTCACAACTCACAATGTTACACAATGGAAGACAATTCAACGTTGTGCAAGCGTAACAGGATTTTCTCTCTCTAGCTATTATGGATGAAAAGGCAATCAGACGTAACTATTATATCTGCAACAAAGCACCAGCAATTAAGGGCAAGAGGAAATTTTGGCAAAGTGTTCCTTGGATAATCAAGGATTTGCCATCCACTTCACGCACCAAGTTGCAACATGACAGACGTAATCGGCAGGATTCAAACCTGCGCAGGTAAACCCCGATGGATTCTTAGTCCATCGCCTTAACCACTCAGCCACGACTACATGACATGCATACTTTCAGCGTGGGGTCGTGGTTGAATAGGCTTTTGGCACATCTCATTTCAACTTTCCTTGGCTTCAGTTAGTCGCGGTGGCCAGGTTTTTCCTCCACCCCAAAACAAGGCTTTATCTTTGCCTCACTGTGCCGCATCTAAAACAAACCATAGACTCAAACGAAATTAACAGACTTCATGGATATGTTGTCAAAAACCAACTGAGGCCTTCTTCTCCATTCGATTCTGTAATGGGAAATCTCATTTGATCTTTCTAATATGCGCAAGTCTATCTTTTGGCTTATGTTCAGGATATTTTTAGTCCATCGCCTTAACCACTCGGCCGAAGCTGGGGAACAATAGTCTGTTTTGCGGTGGGAAGAGGGTGAAAAGAAGGGGAAGAGCGGGGAAGTGAAAAAGGAGAAAAAAATGAAGAAAAAAATGAAAAATTGAGAAAAAAATGAAGTGAAATGAGAGTTATTACCTTCTTTGCTGTTTCCCCTAGTTGTAAACAGCCAATGTCGTTGTAATTTTAAGAATGCATCAAAAAGGAACATTTTTATGCATTAGGCAGGGGAGGTTGTGGATCAAAAGGTCCCAGGTTCGATTCCCGAGTATGACTTTTTTTTTAATCAAGCCGCACGACGTCCAGGTAGCGCCACAGAGCCAACCAGGTGACCCTTCCAGGGTTTTTCATTTCAGCCTTACCAAGATTCATGGAAGGCGCAGAACTTGCGTGGTCAAGTTCCTTACTCAGATGCTTTTTTTGTTGCTTCCAATCAAACTCCACTAAATGCAAACAACTATGGCAGGAGATGAACCCCCAAGCTGTCAACGGCATGGGCAGAATGCCTTGATTTCACTATAGAATTTGCCTCTGGCTTGCAAGCTTATTCATCTCTGTCTGTAAGACAGGCATAAAAGGGTTAGCTCTCAGACCACCAGATGATTTTTGCAGTAGATACTGCTTAGATTACACAGTATCATGGCGATCTATTCATATACACAAGAGAGTAAACTCTAGATAACATATAGAATAAGGCATCTCCTCATCACCCGTGCATTGCCCGTGTTTTGTTGTACAACGTCCTACAAATCCGAGTCATCAGGTTACCACATGAATGCCGATTGGGCAGAGGCATTTATCTGTTGCGTTTTTTTTGTGAATGCTGAAAGGTGAGGGAAAAGGAATTGCAGTCGCAGTGTAGAGCAAGGCCGAATTGAAATGTTGACAGCACTTGTGCTATGTATAGACAAGTTGGGCATTAATCTTGGCTACTCAGACAGCTTGCGCATTGTGTGACCCTTGATTTGATGTTTGCAAAGGTCCCCAACAGGTGAATAATCGCAACCACGGGTCAAGTTATACGTCAAAATGGCAGCCAAACCAATGCAAATGCCACAAAATATCTGCTCTAGTCATGGTTCTAACGGACAGATGGTGAAAGGTGAGGGAAAAGGAATTGCAGTCGCAGTGTAGCGCAAGGCTGAATTGAAATGTTGACAGCACTTGGGCTATGTGTAGACAAGTTGGGGGCTAATCTTGGCTACTCAGATAGCTTGAGCATTGTGTGACCATAATATACAAGATGTTAACGGTTGGATGTAAGCCAAATATTTCGCTTCGTCCAAAGAAACCAGTCAGACCTGTGCAGGAACAGAATTGCACAACAATAGGCACTGCTGGGATTCAAACCCAGGATCTCCTGCTTACTAGAGGTCGCCTCCACTGATGTGCAGCCTTATAGGACCATGAATGAAATCTCTCAGTACTATACCAAGCTCCACAGAGAACACTATAGCTGCCAGTCATGGCGTTTCCACTCAGGTTGATCCAAGTTCATTGCAGGCAAAGACCGTGTCTGTTGCAGGAGATTTCAGCCTTGGATAGATGAACAACTGTTGGCAAACTACATACACACTGTATGTTACATATCTGCAAATGGCATACAGGGTACAGCAAAATAAAAAATATATACCTCACTTACATGTGACGAAATGTGGGTCGGTAGAATTGAAAAGTCACACTTTTTGGATGTGAACTTTGTTGACCACAATCATTCCAAGGCTACTCAGAATGAGTTTCATTTCTTGCTCATCAAAATGCCACTGTGTATTCACTTTCGTGGCAGGCATAGACCTAGCTTGGTTGCGCTCCATAGACAGGTGCCTACCTGTGGTAAACACATGAAAACTGAACAGAAGCCAAGGTACCCTGCCAAGACGTGAGCCCACAAGCTGTTAACCTATGCACTTAACACTTGAGCTCCTCATGCAGTTGGACCCAAACCTCATCTGTCATACCAAGAGGTGATACTCACAACAGGCACTGCTGGGATTTGAACCCAGGATCTCCTGTTTACAAAACAGGTGTTTTTACCAGCTAAGCCACAGTGCCAAAGGCCTGGTTGGCCATAGCCCAGCACTTTTAACCGAGACTCTCCTGGATGACACATAATCTGATTGCAAATCCAAGAGTTCCTCCATCGGCATGCAGACCTAGCTGTGCTAGTGAGATGGGTACTCAACCAGTGATGCAATGCAAATGTCATGATGTTTATTGCATGTACTAACCTTGATTTCTGGCTTGCTAAAAAAAGGTCAAGTTATAGATCTGCAAATGGCACACAAGACGCAGCAAACTTGAGGATCTGGCTGAGCTCCGGCCAAAGTCCTAACAAGCATATCGCCAACAGTCAGGAGAAAGAAATTAAAATCGACATGCCACACAAGTCTAAAAGCAGCCAAGCGTTCATCAGATTGCTTCTGTGGGCTTTGGCTTTTTGAACTACAACGATAGCGTGAATCAACGTAATAACCTTTTGTAGAAGCAGGGTTTTAGCCGAGGCCTTGATTTGGGACAAATGAGCAGAAACATGTGAAAAACACTGATAATTCTTTCACTGGGCTGACAAAACATTCAATCAAATATGGCACATAGGGAAGTGCAACTTGAATTGGCATTCCTGACAAGCGTTTTCATCTAAGACATGGTGTGTGGATGAAAAGAAGGTGATGCACAAGTGACTCTGGTAGGACTCAAACCCACAACCTTTGATTAGCTCCACAGGTGAGCCTACAAGTCCAATATGGCATCCTTTGCGCCACAGAGCCAACCATGTGACCCTTCTGGGGTTTTTCATTTCAGCCTTACCGAGATTCATGGAAGGCGCAGAACTTGCATGGTCGAGTTCAGTACTCAGATGCTTTTCTGTTGCTTCCAATCAAACTCCACTACATGCAAACAACTATGGCAGGAGATGAACCCCCAAGCTCTCAACGGCATGGGCAGAATGCCTTGATTTCACTATGGAATTTGCCACTGGCTTGCAAGGTTATTCATCTCTGTCTGTAAGACAGGCATAAAAGGGTTAGCTCTCACACCACCAGATGATTTTTGCAGTAGACACTGCTTAGATTACACAGTATCATGGCGATCTATTCATATACACAAGAGAGTAAACTCTAGATAACATATAGAATAAGGCATCTCCACATCACCCGTACATTGCCCGTGTTTTGTTGTGTAACGTCCTACAAATCCGAGTCATCAGGTTACCACATGAATGCCGATTGGGCAGAGGCATTTATCTGTTGCGTTTTTTTTGTCAATGCTGAAAGGTGAGGGAAAAGGAATTGCAGTCGCAGTGTAGAGCAAGGCCGAATTGAAATGTTGACAGCACTTGTGCTATGTATAGACAAGTTGGGCATTAATCTTGGCTACTCAGACAGCTTGCGCATTGTGTGACCCTAATCCACGAGCTGTTAACGGTTGGACGTAAACCAAACTCTTCGCTTCCTCCAAAGAAACCGGTCAGACCTGTGCAGGAAGAGAATTGCACAACAAGAGGCACTGCTGGGATTCAAACCCAGGATCTCCTGTTTACTAGACAGGCGCTTTAACCAACTAAGCCACAGCTCCAGAGGCCAAAGGAAAACGTGCCTGTAAAACCTCAAACTCGTATCTGAGAAGCTTCCGGATAGGAAGTTGTGCCTCAAGCTAAGGTCGCCTGCACTGATGTGCAGCCTTATAGGACCATGAATGAAATCCCACAGTACTATACCAAGCTCCACAGAGGACACTATAGCTGCCAGTCATGGCGTTTCCACTCAGGTTGTTCTAAGATCATTGCAGGCAAAGACCGTGTCTGTTGCAAGAGATTTCAGGCTTGGATAGATGAACAACTGTTGGCAAACTACATACACACTGTATGTTATATATCTGCAAATGGCATACAGGGCACAGCAAAATAAAGAATATATACCAGCTTATTAACAGCCATAGACCTTAGCCATAGAGACTTACATGTGACCAAATGTGGGTCGGTAGAAATGAAAAGTTACACTTGTGTGGAAGTGAACTTTGTTGACCACAATCATTCCAAGGCTACTCAGAATGAGTTTCATTTGTTGCTCATCAAAATGCCACTGTTTATTCACGTTTGTGGCAGGCATAGATCTAGACAGGTCCCTACCTGTGGAAAACACTTGAAAACTGAGCAGAAGCCAAGGTACCCTTTCAAGACGTAAACCAACAAGCTGTTAACATATGCACGTAACACTTGAGCTCCTCATGCAGTTGGACCCAAACCTCATCTGGCATACCAAGAGGTGATACTCACAACAGGCACTGCTGGGACTTGAACACAGGATCTCCTGTTTACAAGACAGATGCTTTCACCAGCTAAGCCACAGTGCCAAAGGCCTGGTTGGCCATAGCCTAGCACTTTTAACTGAGACTCTCCTGGATGACACATAATCTGCTTGCAAATCCAAGATTTCCTCCATCGGCATGCAGATCTAGCTGTGCTAGTGAGATGGGGACTCAACCAGGGATGCAATGCAAATGCTTTGATGTTGTAGGACTTCAGCTCTGGTTCAGAGGTGAATCGAATCTTTAAGGATTCGGGTCAATTTTATTAAAACTGAATTAAAATTTATAGCGTACACTTTATCAACTACCCGACCAGCGTTTAGTATGATTTAGTGTAACTTTACCAGTTCTGCTTATCACGTGGCCACCGATGATAACCAAAATCTAGTATTTGACAATTATGAGCAAGGTAACTTAGGATCTGGGCAAATGTTTAAACTTAAAATTACTGGTCCAGGACAACAGATCTTTATCAAGAAACAAGAATTTATTTGACTATACTACGATACATGAAACTAAGCTATTAAACACACACACACGCGCACACACACACACCCACACACACACACACACACACACACACACACACAATGCAGTTCAAAGGATGAAGTTGACGTAATTTTCTAGTAATGTTCACTAGACCAGAAAGTCACAAGAGCAGAGCCTTGGGTTTTAATCTTACAGTTTATTATGACGTGAGCACCAATTCAGCAAGGTATGAAGCTTTTGTTTGTTTACTTGCGTTGCCCTGCGGTCTTCCTATGTGATTCGTGTTCGGTGATAGGGAATCACGGCGTTGCTGATTGGTGCTCTAGCGCTGTGATGAAGTCTCTCTGGGAAGCCCTTCGCTGATGCGCTGGTTGCTCGGTTACTGACGGCGGAGCTCTGACGCTTCTTCTAGCGGAGCCTTTGTGGCATAGTTGAAGTTCTGGCGCGAAGTTTCGTGCCGCTGTGGAGAGCAGATCAGCTGTTAGCTTGCCGGTCAGACGCAAGGCGAGAGTCGACGGTGGACGAGCGACGAGAGAGAGAGAGCTTGCTTCAGATGTGCGGATGGTCAGTCATTGGATGACGTGACGTTGGAAGACGTCGTAGCGTTCACAAGGGCCGAAGCCTGAGTGGCGCTTGCTTCCTTCAGATGGTCAGTCGTTGGATGATGTTGGAAGACGCTGGAAGACCTCGATGTGCTCGGACCGTGGCGTTTTAAACCTTTGTTATCGGTCCATCCCACGAGTGATTGCTCCAATCAGAGGGGGTGGCGGGATTATCCCCGCCTCACGTGTTTCCTCCCCTTGTACATACATTAGGCCAGGTTATATGGCCATCACGTGGTACTTATCCAGTTGGAAACTTTTATTACCTTTATGAATTAACTTTACACAGGCTCTGTTCATGTTACTGGTAATTCATGTACGTAAGCATTCCTGGAATAGGATAAGCTTTCTGTAGATACCACACATCGCATATCTCACACATTCATTCATGCCTTAATCTAGTTAAAAAGAATTTATAACTGCTGGTTACATGTTCTATGACAGGTAGAGTCAACAGAGATACATATAGATATTAACATGATAATACAGATGATATGATATAATATGATACCTATTTATAGGTGTCAGTTTGTCCCATTGGTATACTTTAGAGTTGATCTGCAGCAGTGTCTCTGCCATGTGTCCCTTTGTTCACGAAAAGGCCTCTCTGGAGGTCAAAGGGGGTATCAGTAAACTTAGGTTAGGGAGGGTGATTCCCCCCACTCAGAGGTGTAAAGATGTCTCCCTTGTTTACCAGATGGCCAATTTACAGGTTGGAGGTTGAGGTCTTTGTGCTTTTACAGCTTCCAGGTGTGGAAGGCCCTCTTCTCCAGGGCCTCTTACAAGTCCTGCTTCCAGATAAGAGAGGGACTTTATTGTCGAAGAAGACAGATAAAAGGAGCAGCTGGAGTCATGTAGTTTACTAAAAGGGGAACCCTGGGGAGCAATAAAGTGATAGCCCACTCTGCGTTCTGTTCATTCCTACATCTCCCCCTTTTGCTCGATGAGGTTTCTGTTGCAAATTTCATCGGGCACTGGAAAAATAAGCAGAGAGGAAGAGAACAGACACACACAAAACACAAACAACAACTCCATTGCCAGCTGAATCATGGTGCCTAACCTTGTTATTTCGTATTGTCAGGCTCGAAACACTTACTACAACGTAGGGGCACTTTGTCTAGGATTGGGTTGTGTTTTATTTATTGACAACGGTTTAATGATCATTCATATTCACTTTTGGTGGAGGGAGTCAACCTAATTTCGGGAGCCGGATTCAAGCTTAGTTAAGGTAGTTCCCTGATGAAAGAGAGAGGGAAAAGAAGAATGCAAGGAGACAGAAAAACACAAATGGAAAGGGGTCACAGGGATACTGAAAGAGGTTAAGACAGCAAACCCTGTGTCGCATGTATGGAGCAACTCCTCCCTACTAGAAGTTAGACCTATCGTTGCGGTAGAGGAGATTGTGTTAAAAGTGGTGTTAAAGAGAGGCTATGTGTAATCCTAATTCTCTAGCAGGGTAGTAATCATGTCAGTGTGGTGGGCTAGTGAGGCTGTTGGTCTGTGTCAGGGGGGTTCGTTTTTCTCCCTTTTTCTTTCCTCTCAGGATCAGCATGTCTCTTAAATAAAGATTCCGATGTACCCATCGAAGGGCTGGTCCGTTGCGCCCTTGTTTGATCCTGATTCGGTAAGCGACAGGTGAGAGTTTGTCTATGATCTTGTGGGGACCGTTCCAGTGAGGAATAAAATTTCTTGAACAGACGATGGGTGGCGTTCTGCCTTGGTTGGGCAAAGCTGTAGTACCACACTTTGTCTCTGACGTCGAATTCCTGGCGAGAGGCCTTTTGGTTGTAGTATGCTCGTTGGCCTTCTGCACTTTTCTGAAGTTGTTGTTGTGCAAAGGCGAACGTCGTTCTTAAGTGCCGATGCAACTCTTCCAGGTACTGGTGGACGGTGTAGGCCGTGACGAGGTTTGCGTCGCCAGGTTGGTAGAGCAGGTGCAGTGGCAGTGTCATTTGCCATCCCATCATTAGGTCAAACGGGGATACTCCGGTAGACCGGTGAGGGGTAGCCCTGATGGCCATCAATACCAGGGGAAGCTTCATGGCCCAATCGTTCTGATTGACGGCCACATACTTTTTCAGCATGCTGGTCACTGTTCGGTTAACCCGTTCGATTTGTCCTGACGAGATGGGATGATGACTTATGTGCAGCTTAGCTTGTATGCCCAGGAGTTTCCACACTTCCTGCATGACCTCAGCAGTGAAATGGGTTCCTCGGTCAGAATTCACCTTTAAAGGTAGTCCGAATCTCGAGAAGAAGTGGTTCATCAATAAGCAAGCAGTGGTCTCTGCTGTGTCATTGGGAGCTGGAAGGCACTCTACCCACTTAGTGAACTCACAAACCACAGTGAAGAAGTACTTGTTGCCGCGTGTTGTTTACGTGAGGGGTCTCACCCAATCGATTTGTAGGTCTGACCATGGAAAGCTCAGTCCCTTTCGTTGCAGTGGTTGGGGCTTGCTGGTTGGAATTGGCAGCACACCAAGCACCCCTTTACATACTCTGCGACATCTTGCTGCATACCAGGCCAGTATACGACCTGTTTCAGCACTTCGTAGGTTGCTTTGGCACCGTTATGGCCGGCACATGGTGCATCGTGGGCGTATGTCAGCATTACCCCCCTTTGGCCTTGAGGGACCACACGCTTCGGCGAAGTGTGGGGCTCAGGGACATATGTGAGGATGCCATCCCGGAGATGCAACATGTGCTTGATGTCGAGAAGTCGGCGGAGGTTGGGAAAACTGGCCAGGTCGGCGGCGGAGACTGGATCGGCCGCCGGGTAAGAGATATGGGCTGCCACGATTCGGAGCACAGGATCTGATGCCTGTAAGGTGAGTAAGTCGGCCCCAGTGACGTGGACTGAAGTAGCCATGTGGGAGGTGGCAGGGGAGTGCCTGCCTGAGGCGTGCTGTTGGCGGGTTATAGCTGCGACGGATGGGTTAACAGGGAGGTTTGTCGAATGTCCAGGGCTCTCCGTGCAATGCACCAGCTTTAGCGAGGGCATTGGTTTGGTCGTTGAGATTCTTGTCCTGCCCTGGCTGACGTGACTGTGCCCGGACCTTCTTCCAATAGATGATCAGGTTGTGTTTGTTGACAAGGGCATCACATGCTTGGAAGAGTTCCCGGTGCTTGACAGGCTTGTTGTTAGCTGTCTTGAACCCATTTAGTTTCCATCCCGGTAGGTGGCACATGAAGTTCAGCCGGGCATAGTTTGAGTCTGTACAGATCAGGAGTTCTTTGATGCCATGGGATGCAGCCAGTTGAAGGGTAATGAGAATGGCTGCTATTTTGGTGTATTGTGAGGAGTGAGCTCCTAACTTGTACTGCTGGGGTGGGCAGGGGTCGTCGTTGAGCCAGACCACGCCCGCCCCGGCTTTAAGGTTGCCTTGGTGATTGTACGAGCAGCTGTCAACGTATGCCGTGGGCATCCCATCGCACACATTTTCCTCGAAGTACTTGTGGTTGGTTGGCTGTGGCTGGGCTGTATCGTCGACTTCCGTCCGTCGAGCAGTTCTGGCAGGCAGGTAGCCTGTTCCCAGAGCTGATTTATGGTTTTGGGTGTATCTTGATTCCACCTCTCGTCCTTGGAGTGCCATCAGCCATGTAGAACTTGCATGGTCGAGTTCATTACTCAGATGCTTTTCTGTTGCTTCCAATCAAACTCCACTACATGCAAACAACTATGGCAGGAGATGAACCCCCAAGCTGTCAACGACATGGGCAGAATGCCTTGATTTCACTATGGAATTTGCCACTGGCTTGCAAGGTTATTCATCTCTGTCTGTAAGACAGGCATAAAAGGGTTAGCTCTCACACCACCAGATGATTTTTGCAGTAGATACTGCTTAGATTACACAGTATCATGGCGATCTATTCATATACACAAGAGAGTAAACTCTAGATAACATATAGAATAAGGCATCTCCTCATCACCCGTGCATTGCCCGTGTTTTGTTGTGTAACGTCCTACAAATCCGAGTCATCAGGTTACCACATGAATGCCGATTGGGCAGAGGCATTTATCTGTTGCGTTTTTTTTGTGAATGCTGAAAGGTGAAACAAAGGGAATTGCAGTCGCAGTGTAGAGCAAGGCCGAATTGAAATGTTGACAGCACTTGTGCTATGTATAGACAAGTTGGGCATTAATCTTGGCTACTCAGACAGCTTGCGCATTGTGTAAAACCAAACATTTTGCTTCCTCCAAAGACACCGGTCAGAAACAGAATTTCACAACAAGTGGCACTGCTGGGATTCAAACCCAGGATCTCCTGTTTACTAGACAGGCGCTTTAACCAACTAAGCCACAGCACCAGAGGCCAAAGGAAAGCGTGCCTGTAACACCTCAAACTCGTATCTGAGAAGCTTCCGGACAGGAAGTTGTGCCTCAAGCTAAGGTCGCCTCCACTGATGTGCAGCCTTATAGGACCATGAATGAAATCCCACAGTACTATACCAAGCTCCACAGAGCACACTATAGCTGCCAGTCATGGCGTTTCCACTCAGGTTGTTCTAAGTTCATTGCAGGCAAAGACTGTGTCTGTTGCAAGAGATTTCAGGCTTGGATAGATGAACAACTGTTGGCAAACTACATACACACTGTATGTTATATATCTGCAAATGGCATACAGGGCACAGCAAAATAAAGAATATATACCAGCTTATTAACAGCCATAGACCTCACTTACATGTGACCAAATGTGGGTCGGTAGAAATGAAAAGTTACACTTGTGTGGAAGTGAACTTTGTTGACCACAATCATTCCAAGGCTACTCAGAATGAGTTTCATTTCTTGCTCATCAAAATGCCACTGTTTATTCACTTTTGTGGCAGGCATAGAGCTAGACAGGTGCCTACCTGTGGAAAACACTTGAAAACTGAGCAGAAGCCAAGGTACCCTTTCAAGACGTGAACCCACAAGCTGTTAACATATGCACGTAAGACTTGAGCTCCTCATGCAGTTGGACCCAAACCTCATCTGGCATACCAAGAGGTGATGCTCACAACAGGCACTGCTGGGATTTGAACCCAGGATCTCCTGTTTACAAGACAGGTGCTTTCACCAGCTAAGCCACAGTGCCAAAGGCCTGATTGGCCATAGCCCACCACTTTTAACCGAGACTCTCCTGGATGACACATAATCTGATTGCAAATCCAAGATTTCCTCCATCTGCATGCAGATCTAGCTGTGCTAGTGAGATGGGTACTCAACCAGGGATGCAATGCAAATTTCATGATGTTTATTGCATGTACTAACCTTGATTTCTGGCTTGCTAAAAAAGGTCAAGTTATAGATGTGTAGATGGCACACAAGACGCAGCAAACTTAAGGATCTGGCTGAGCTCCGGCCAAAATCCTAATAAGCACATCGCCAAAAGTCAGGAGAAAGAAATTAAAATCGACATGCCTCACAAGTCTGAAAGCAGGCAAGCGTTCATCAGATTGCTTCTGTGGGCTTTGGCTCTTTGAACCACAACAATAGCGTGAATCAATGTCATAATCTATTGTAGAAGCTGGGGTTTAGCCGAGGCCTTGATTTGGAACAAATGAGGAGAAACATGTGAAAAACAATGATAATTCTTTCACCTGGCTGACAAAACATTCAATCAAATATGGCACATAGGGAACTGGCTTGACATAGGGAACTGATTTGACACTGGCTTGCAAGGTTATTCATCTCTGTCTGTAAGACAAGCTCACCACTTGAAATGGTCCATGTAGAAGAAATTTTTATCTTATTTTATGTGATATACCCTACTTTTATGGAATAAAAGATACCTCAGCTTGAAATAATGGGAGGCTTGCGTGAGAAGCCAAGCATATAGGCCTCTTGGAATGTGCCTGTGTAAGAAATCCGATCTATACATTGAGGCACCTAGAACTGTGACATTTAATGAAACCCAGATGTTGTATGTAAAATCAGCGCAGGAAAACTGGCCTCCTTTGTTTGGGATCAGTATTTAAGCAAAAAGCCGTCAGGAGTCGGGGTGCGTTCTGCAGACCTCCCGACTTTGTTGATCAACCAATAAAGTTGTAACCTTCTGAAATCAAAGCCTGAGTCTTCAATTAATTTCCACGACATTTTGGCGCTGCGAGCAGGGTTGGCAAAGGGGCAAAGGCGTGGCTGATCACCGGGGGCATCCTTGGCAGGCAGCACAAACAGGTGGCCACCTAAAAAGGTAAGCAACTTTTGCTTATATACTTAGTTTGTGTTGTTTGCTGGGATAACCCCTGGTGGTAAGGACGCTTGATAAAGATCTCTCCAACTTAAGTAATTTTTGAATGGGCTTTGTTTTCAGAAGGAAAATGCATGCATCAGCTTACTAACCGTTGAATGGTAGTATTTGAATAGTAACTGATAAAATAAGCATTGCATTGGTCTGTTTTGCTGTCAAGAGGGCTTTGATAGATGGTAGTAATAACAGACGGGTATGAGGAAGCGCATTTGAAGGTCTATCTGTGTTGCTAAGAGGGCTTTGATAGATAGCAATGCATACCGGTAGATAGACGCTGTATTAATTTGTACTCATTGTCAAGTGGGCCTAGACGGATGGCAGTGGAGTACGTTAATAAGGAATTGCGCCTAATTAGTAATACTGCTTGTGTGAGGATCCACAGTAGTTAATATCACTATATCCCCTTTTATGAGGAACGTACTTAGGTATGTCAAAAGAATTGTGTAGCCACCAAAACCGTATAGTATGAGCTTGTGGCTTTTTATTGATATCTTTTTATGTGGAACGTACAGTTGTACGTCAATTGTTTTGTATGCTGCTGATTAATGGATTGTATGTGGTTATAGCAGCAAATTCATATCTTTTATGAGGAGCACTGCTTGGGTGCCATTAAGTTGTAAGCAATTGCATTGTTTGTGTTTAATTGATGTTGTACTGTCCAATACTGTCTGATATTGTCTGAGTGAATGAGAGCTCTATGTGTGTCTGAGTGTGTGTGTCTGAGTGGAAGTGAGAGAGAGAATCTGGCTGAGTGATACCATAAGCTCCGTGTCCAGAGGGCTGGCCTGAAACCCCTAGGGAGTTGCGTGTGCAATCCACCAGAGGGGGGGGTCGGCTGCTGCCAGACCGGAGACGTGTGTGTGAATGAGCCCTTATAGGACTAGATAAAGTAATAGATTAAGTTGACATAAAGGGACAAGTGTGTATGAGCCCTTCTAAGAAAATAGATCAATAGGTAGATAAATAAAATAAAAGGGACAAGTATGCTTGAATGAGCCCTGATTAGGACCGGGGACAAAGTATGCGTGAATTAGCCCTAATTTCCAGGAAATAAGGGACATAGTATGAACGTATAAATAAAAGAAATAGTGTGGCGTGGTGAATGTATGTGGTGAATGTGTATGAACCCCATATTAATACTGTGGCATTCATCGATTGTTGCAAGATAATATTCGCTGTGTATAAAAATACTGTGCTTGGTGACAAGTACTAACAAAGAAGTGGTGAAACATTGTATATTGAAAAGTGCCTATCATTGCTAAGTTTTGTGATTATATAATATTGTACGTAGCTGCGAGTAAAATTAGTTGCTAAATAAGTGCATAAACATAAAGTAATACAGGAATATTTTGTTTTTGGTAGCAGAGGCCATAAAGCATAATGGCAGCCTCTCCGGTGGAGCTATTGGTGTTAAAGCATCCATTGTGTGGAGATCTCATAACTAAGATCTCAAGTAAATGGCAAAAGAGAACTAAAGATACGATTACGAAATGGCCAAAGGAGGGGACATTTGATTTGGCTTTGTGTAGAGAAATGGAAACTTTGGTAAAGAATTACAAGACGGCGGCTAGAGAGAAAAAGCGTGTCCAGAGAGAGTCGAAAAGGCAGCAGGAGAGAGAGGTCCTAGCTCTGTTTAAGAAAGAAGGAGAAGAGTTGGCAAGAAAGAAAAAGCAAGTGAAGAAAAAGTCCAAGAAGGCAGACAGTGAGGCACAGGATACCAGAGGGGAAGCGTTAGTTACACCTCCCCCATATGTGCGGACAGAAGGTCAATTCCCAATGCTTAAGGGAATGGTTGAAGTTTCAGGAGAAATGCAGATGGAAGGTCATGTAGATTTGGATGCAGATTATAGAGAACCGGGTGTGAAGTCAAGGAAAAGACATGAAAAGTGGTTGGAGAGAGAAGAAAGTACACCGTTAGATTGTTACAAGGAAGTAAGAGCAGATCTACAGAGAGTGAGAAAGTTGTATGGGAAGGAAGAGAAGATAGAGGGAAAGGAGGGGGTGCATGTAAGTGGAGAAAGGATAGACAGGAGCACTGAAACACCAGGACAGTCAACAGGTCAGATAGATGGAACATTGAGGACGGGACATAGGCCATTGTACAGTAGAGAGGATGGGGATGAGGAGGAGTTGTCATTCAATATAGGCAGTTGGAAACAGGGAAGGAACACTGGGAGACTTAGGAATTTAGCTCCACAATTCCCAATTTTGCTTAAAGGTGCACGGGGACAATATGTACCATTGGCAACTCAGGATCTCGAGGGACTGGTCAACCGCCTCCCTAACATTCACGAGGGTGCAGGGAAATGGATTAAGGTCTTAGAAGAGGAGACCTCAGGCAAGCTGTTGTCGGTTGGAGATATGAAAGCTCTTTTGGCAAAGATTTTGGGTGGAGGGAAGATGGAGGAAGTTCTCCAGGCGTCCAACATGAGTGAGGCTGTAGATACATACCATATGGATGGAACTGTCTTTGATGCTTTCTGCCCCGCCATGTGGCAGGCCTTACGTGCAGAGTATCCAACTAGAGTTGACCCAAAGGCATTAAGGGGTGATCAGCTGGACGAAACAGAGAACCCAACTCTGTACATACAAAGACAGTTAAAGAAGTGGAAGCAAGAGACAGAAAGTGACCCTGAAGGGGATGCCTTGTTGTCTACGCTGTTTAGACAAAATATAGTAAATGCCATGCCTCAGCCTGTAAAAAGCAAACTGGAAGATGTAGTGGGTTTAACCTCAAAATCACACAAAGAGTTCTGCGATCACGTCTCACATGTTGTTGAGCAATACAGGAAAAATGAGCAGAAGTTGAAAGCTCAAGAGAAAGAGCTACAACGGAAACTAGCTCAGTTACAGCTTGAAGAACTGACTAAGAAAAACAAGAAAAAGGTTCAAGCTACTCTGATTACAGCAGATCAAGTGTCTGGGGGGGCCCCAGGCAATCCTTCACCCATGATCCAGCCAACTGCAATCACAGCGCTGACAGCACCAGCAGTCCTACCCCCAAACTCACACCAGATGTCTGCACCAGTCATCAATGTTTACCCCCAGAGGCAGAAAGAGTGGAGAACTAACCAGCGCCAGAGGGGACCAAAAGACACTTATGCTAACTTTCCACCCGGCGTATGCTGGGGGTGTGGGCTGGCTGGACATAACCGATCAAGGTGCCCCACACATTCATGGCCCCAGCCCCCGAGGGGTGTGATGGGAGGGGGGTGGCAGCAGCCTCCTCGAGATCAAGTTCAAGGCCCAGTAAACCCATGGGGGGGTCCAAAGCTCGGATATTAGGGGTGCCCAGAGAATCCTATGGGGGAGAATCAGTTACCTATTTTAACAACTAATGCTGAACAAGAACCCATGCTACACATTGAGGTAGGCGGTAAAAATACACCCATGTTAGTTGATACAGGAGCGGTTTATACATGCTTAAATTTAAGTCATGCCTCACATCTCCCCTTGTCGGGAAATTTGCCAAGACAGTAGGATTCTCGGGACAAAAACAATTGATTCCTATGACCGCTCCAGTCCGTCTACAAACTAGCAATAAAAGTGTGACTATACCTGTACTAGTTTCAAGTCAAATTAAGACCCCGGTTAATTTGTTGGGCAGAGATGCATTGTGTAAATTAGGATTGCAAATATGGTGTTCCCCTGAAGGGGTGTATGTTGACATGAATGGTGTAAAAAATCAAATGGTAATGACTGAGCCGCAAGCAAATGTGTTTTGGATAGGACAGCTAGAAAGGGATGTAAGTACAGTAATTCATAAGTGGGGAAAGTTCATTCAAGCACAGATTCCTGAAGCACAATTACCTACTTCAGACTATCACTGTACAATGGTGTATGATCCAACTAAAAATGCTGGTTTAGAACAAACATGGC
Organism: Clarias magur; assembly: GCA_013621035.1. Lineage (NCBI taxonomy): Eukaryota > Metazoa > Chordata > Actinopteri > Siluriformes > Clariidae > Clarias > Clarias magur. Next base: position 128,732 of record QNUK01000966.1, on the reverse strand, counting down.
AGGAAGAGACAAAAGGGCACAAGGTTGAGTTAATTACACAGTACATCGTCATAGGTCGGCAAGGAGCAGCCCTCAGCATAGATGAGTGTGATTTTGTGAAAAGGTGGTTCAATGTAACTGATTCTGTTCCTCATGTAACATTGTATGTTGGAAGAGATCACAGGTCGAAGGACTTAGGACCGATGATGAAGAGAGCTAAAGAGGTCCAGTGGGAGTTAACACTAAATCCGTTAATTTTTCATTCTGCCGATAAAGATTATATCAAAGTATTGTGTGGTAATAGCTTGATTGGTGTTCCTCAGGAAGTTGTTGTTAGCCACAAGCCACAGACACACATGGTGTCAGCAACTGAAGTAGTTGAGATGTTGAAGGTAAGCTCTATAGGGAAATGGAGAAGCAGGTCCCGTCTGAATTATGGTCTCGGCATGATACGGACGTGGGCCTAATTAAATCAGCCAGCCCAATTCGAGTACAACTCAAACCAAATGTTAAACTGCCCAGGATAAGACAATATCCTTTGCGACCTGAGGCAGAAGCTGGTATAAAAGCCACTATTGAAGGCCTTGTAAAAGCAGCCGTGTTAGAAGAAACAACTAGCTGCTGTAATACTCCGATTTTTCCTGTAATTAAACCAGGCAAAAATAAATGCCGTCTCGTGCATGATTTACGGGCAATTAATAGTATAACAGAGGATTATCCAGCAGATGTTCCAAATCCACACACACTGCTAACCAATGTCCCTCCCGAAGCCAAATACTTCACTGTGATTGATCTTTGTTCAGCCTTCTTCAGTGTACCAGTCGCTGAGGAAAGTAGATACTTGTTTGCATTTACGTATGCCGGTAAACAATATTCTTATCGGAGATTGACGCAGGGGTTTCGGCACTCGCCACATATATTTAATCAAGTTTTAAAAGCTCATTTAGCAGATTTAGTGATAGAAGGAATTCTGTTACAGTACATGGATGACGCTTTGATATGCTCATCATCGTTAGAGGCATGCCATAGAGATTCCATCAGGGTACTCAGTAAGCTGGCTCAAGGAGGCCATAAAGTGTCTAAAAATAAACTGCAATACTGTAAGCCTCAAGTTGAGTATTTAGGGAGGTTAATTTCACATGGTACAATAGCCATAGCGCCTACCCAGTTAGAGGGCATAAGTAAAGCACCCTTGCCACAAACAGTTAAGCAGCTGATGACCTTTTTAGGCTTAACAGGCTTCAGTGCTGACTGGATTGAGGAGTATGCAGTAAAAACAGCTCCACTGAGGGACATAATGAGAGAAGAAGGACTACAAAATCTAAATGCTGTGTTAAAATGGAGCACAGATGCACTGTTAGCATTTGAGTCGCTCAAAAAAGAGATGCAAACAGCGCCTACCTTAGGTATACCTGATTATACCAAACCATTCCATTTCTATGTGGCTAACCGAGCTGATGGATATGCCTCAGCTGTATTGATGCAGGAAACCTGCAGTGGTAGGAAAAAACAGCCCCTAGCTTACTACAGCACTAAGCTAGATAATGTAGCACAAGGTTACCCACCATGCTATCAGCAGGGGCTTGCAGCAGTACATTATGCGTAAAGCTTCCACATTGACTATGGGTTACCCAGTAACCATTTATACACATCATAACGTTGTGGAATTGATAGAACAAGGGAAATTTGTTCTAACTCAAGCTCGTCTTCTAGCATATTCTTCACTGCTCACATATCCTGACATTACGATCAAAAGATGTGACACGGTTAATCCGGCTGAATTACTTCCCTTGGCGTATGAAGGTGTGTCTCATGATTGTGTGGCAAACTCTTTGGCATTCACTAGGTTACGGCCTGATCTTGAGTCTAAGCCGATATCTGAAGCAGAAGTTACTTACTTTGTTGATGGATCTAGTTTCAGAGACCATGTGGGGAGTCATACTGGGTATTCAGTGATAAAGAAAAATGGAGAAGACTTCGAATCTGTCCTATCTCAGCACTGTGCACAACCGTGTTCGGCTCAGTTAGCTGAGTTGAAAGCCCTCACGGCCGCATGTCAGCTGGCCGAAGGTCTAGTAGCAAATATTTTTACCGATTCAGCCTATTCACATGGTGTGTGTCATCTGTTTGGAGCAGTATGGAAGCAGAGAGGGTTTAAAAAGAGTGATGGAACACCCATCCAGCACGCTGAACAGATAAACAAGTTAATGTCTGCTATGATGCTACCAAAACGATTGGCTGTCATTAAATGTCAGGCTCACAAGAAAGGTAATGATTATGTCACTAAGGGTAACAACATAGCAGACTTAGAAGCGAAGCAAGCATCAAAATGTCAAGTAGCAGTGATGGGACCAGTAGTCCTCATAGAACCGCAGCCTCAGTTGGAGGATATTATTCGGATTCAACATCAAGCAGGTCCTTATGAGCACTCGATGTGGCTCCAGAGGGGAGCTCAGAAGGATGCACAGGGTGTGTGGCGTTCGCATGAAGGTTTAATCATTGCCCCCACAGCACTGTTGAATATTTTGGTTTCAGATGCTCATGGATTCAATCATTGTGCCAGAGGAGAGATTGTAAGGAGAATTAAAACCCAAGGGTATTGGTCTTCGTATCTGCATGCTATGGTTGATGAGTTTCTAGCTTCATGTGAGATATGTGCCAAGCATAATGTCAGAAAGGGAACAGCGACACCTATTGGGTATATACCGGTGCCTGAGGTATAGTGCACCTAGTGATGGATTATGTTGACATGATAAAGTATGCTCGTGGCAAAAGGTACATGCTGGTAGTGATTGACCGGTTCAGTCGGTGGGTAGAAGCAATGCCATCTGCAGATGAAGGGGCAGGAACGGTTATAAAATTTCTTACAAGAGAAGTAATACCTAGATTTGGAATTCCATCAGAGATCAGTTCAGATAATGGATCAGCGTTCATTCAGAAAACTGTAAAACAGGTACTGCAGCAGTTGAGAATAAAGCAAAGATTTGGGTGTGTCTATCATCCGAAGTCCCAGGGGATGGTAGAAAGAATAAATGGTACCAAGCTTAACAAAATCTGTGCTAGTACAAAACTTAACTGGGTTGATGCGTTACCCCTTGCACTAATGAGCTATCGCATGCAAACTAACAGAAATACACACTTAACCCCGCATGAAATGCTTACGGGTCGACCCATGTCTGTCCCCTTCTGTAGAGATCCATACAAGGGCCCACCACTAGAACAATTACAAATGGAACTCAGATCGTATATGAAGAAACTAACTGCAATACATAAAGCAATCTATGTGCAGGAAAAAAGCAAGGAGAAGGAGGAGGAAAAAGACGCTCCGTGTCCCATCGCTCCAGGAGACCAGGTCTATCTACGCGTGTTCAGAAGGAAGTGGCATGAACCCAGGAGAGAAGGGCCCTACAAAGTTGTAGCAGCCACTCCAACAGCGGTCCAAGTGGAAGGCAAAACCATGTGGTATCATTTAAACCATTGCACAAGAGTCCCTAAAGTAAGTAAGGGAGGAGGTGCAGACGAAGAGGATCCACCGCCTAGCAGTGATAACATACAAGGTCTTGCAATCTGTGTGAAAGATGGAGAAAATAAAGTGGATAACATACCTAATGATCACTATATTCCAGGTATTAAATCAAGCTGTAGTCAGATAACCTCTACTCAGCTCCAACCAGACTTCCCAAGAATCGACTTTACAGAAGTTAAATGTTGAACACAGAGTGCCTAAAAATAAAATTGTTGGTAGAAAAACCAATGATAAACTCTTAAGCATAGCACACGGTAATGAGTGGTATAAGTGGGCTGCCTACACAGCTCAGGAAAACAAATTAACTAGTTGTTTGATTTGCACCCCATCACCATTAAGTAAATTCGTAGTAGTACCCAATCAGTATGACTTTAGACACTGTGCAAAATTTACTCAGCAGTTTTGTCACTTGCATGTTTTTAGAAGACCACTGTGTCCAGCAGAATGTTTAGCAATCTTGAGTAGTCCAGATTACTTCAATAACTACCATACGCCCGAATGGGGGGAATGGTGCCAGCAGTTAGACGTAAGAATAGAAGCTAAAAAGATAGAATTGCCATCTGAGTATGAGATAGATTACACACTTGAGTATGAATGCTTCAACAAGACTACAGGAAATTACAGCATGGGGGAATTTCAAGGTAATTGTATAATGATGTGGCACCTAGACACTGACTCTTTTCAGCAAACTGACGTTCATAAGAAAACTATACTTCATGCAACCGTAACCTTGCGAGAGAATATCACTATAACGCATAGCTGCATGAACCAAACATTGCTGTTTCCACTAAAGTTCCGTTATGATGACCAGACAATACCCGTAGCTGATTTCTTCTGGCTCTGTGGGGGAAGACAGTTGAGAGCCACATTACCAAAGAGCTGGAATGGGATCTGTGCTAGAGTACGGATGATTCAGGAAATGTCAATAATAAATTGGGACATAGAACAACTAGCGGGGGGTAACCCAACCACTAATCATAGAGTAAAAAGGGGTTACCAGACTGATCCTAACGTGCACATTGATTCAATAGGACAACCCAGAGGTATACCTGATGAATTCAAAGCAAGAGATGAGGTAAAATCAGGATTTGAGTCTCTTTTCATATGGATAACACCTAATAAAAATGATGAATGGATTAATTATATTTACTATAATCAACAAAGATTCATCAATTATACAGATAATGCATTAGCTGCCTTAGGAGAACAGGTGCATGCAACAAGCAAGATGACTTGGCAAAACCGGTTAGCATTAAATTGGTTGTTGGCTGAAAAAGGTGGTGTGTGCATCCTGTTCGGTGATCAATGTTGTACCTATATTCCTAATAATACAGCACCTGATGGGACGTTTACTGAGGCCATGAATCAACTAAAGAATCTGAGACGTGAAGTAACTGAAAATGCTGGAAGAGATAATAAAATATGGGACTGGTTAGACCTGAAACTGGGAGCGTGGGGAGCATGGTTTGCTAAATTTGGTATGTTTTTGAGTTTTGCTGTATCAATAGGAGGATTGTTATTCTGTTGTGTACTGCCTGTATTAAAATCTTTGGTCCTTAAAGCCACTGTTCAACAAATGGAGGTATTAAAATGGCAAGATGAAAGACCTCCCTCAATCAATGATAAAGACATTTACAGCTCTGAATGTGATTCACAAGAATCAGAAGAGGGTTCTTGCACCTCGGATGAGGACGAAGAAGATGATTAATGATGAGCCATGCCTTGGGTGAAAGCACTGGCCTGGCCTCTCCCCAAAAGGTGACCCTCTACGATGCGCAAAGTATCTGGGTTGAAGAGGCTTATGTTACCAGAAGGCCGTCTGGAATTATATCCACATTTAAACTTGTATTATGTTATGCATGTTCTAGGTTAGATTATATGCTCTATCCAGTTAGTATTAACCTAAAAATCCCTGTATTAATTTCATTTTCCTGTAATGTTATGTTGTTATGTTATGAAAAGTACAAGGTCATGGAGGTCAAGTCTTTTACTCCTCCCTCGTCAAGTGTGGAAGGAGAGGTTTGGCTGACACTCCACTAGAGTGCAAATGCATCGGCTGGTCATTGATAAGAGTCCAGTGATTTACTTTAATCACCAGGTAGTGTAAGTGAGACTAACTCATGAATTTGCACTCTAGATAGAACGGTTAGTGTGGGACTTATAAGTACCAGAGGGGGGAGGTGTAGAAGAAATTTTTATCTTATTTTATGTGATATACCCTACTTTTATGGAATAAAAGATACCTCCGCTTGAAATAATGGGAGGCTTGCGTGAGAAGCCAAGCATATAGGCCTCTTGGAATGTGCCTGTGTAAGAAATCCGATCTATACATTGAGGCACCTAGAACTGTGACATTTAATGAAACCCAGATGTTGTATGTAAAATCAGCGCGGGAAAACTGGCCTCCTTTGTTTGGGATCAGTATTTAAGTAAGAAGCCGTCAGGAGTCGGGGTGCGTTCTGCAGACCACCCGACTTTGTTGATCAACCAATAAAGTTGTAACCTTCTGAAATCAAAGCCTGAGTCTTCAATTAATTTCCACGACATCCACAAGTGCTTTGTGTCTTCAAATGTCCTTCATGATCTTCCTGGCCTTGGTCCAGCACCGCTTGCTGTAGACAGAGTGCAGGTCAGGGAGCTCAGTTCGGATGATGCGCTCAGCTGATCGCACCACCCTCTGTAAGGCTCGTCTGTCCTGCATGGTGCTGTTCCCGAACCAGGATGCGATGTTTCCTGTCAGGATGCTCTCTATGGTGCAGGAGTAAAAGTTCCTGAGCACCTTGGAGGGCAGTCTAAAGTCTCTCAGGCGTCTGAGGTGGTAGAGACGCTGTCGGGCCTTTTCCACCACGGTGTTGATGTGACAGGACCATGATAGGTCCTGCGTGATGTGAACACCGAGGTACTTGAAGCAGTCCACTCTCTCCACTGGGCTCTCGTTGATGACGGGGGTCTGGTAGTTCCTCTCCTGCTTAGTGCTGAAGTCCACTATCAGCTCCTTTGTCTTACTGACATTTAGAAGAAGGTTGTTCCTCTGGCACCAGTTCTCCAGATTTCCAATCTCCTTCAAGTAGGCCGTCTCGTCGTTGTCAGAGATCAGGCCCACCACGACGGTGTCGTCAGCAAACTTGATGATGGTGGTGGAGCTGGTAGTGGCCGCACAGTCATGTGTGTACAGAGAGTACAGCAGGGGGCTCAGAACACAGCCCTGTGGGGCTCCAGTGCTGAGAGTGAGAGAGGCTGAGACGTGTCCACCCATCCTTACAGCCTGTGGTCTCCCAGTTAGGAAATTAGAGATCCACTGACACAGAGATGAGCTGAGTCCCAGATGCTCCAGCTTGGTGGTGAGTGTGGAGTGAATTATGGTGTTAAATGCTGAGCTGTAGTCGATGAAAAGCATTTTAACATAATTCCCCCTTCTAGTGTCTAGGTGAGTGAGTGTTGTGTGGAGGAGATGAGAGATGGCATCATCTGTGGAGCGGTTCGGGCGGTATGCAAACTGTAGTGGGTCCAGAGTGTCGGGTAGTGAAGAGATGATGAAGTCTCTGACCAGCCGTTCAAAGCACTTCATCACCACTGAGATGAGGGCTACAGGTCGATAGTCATTGAGGGAAGCAGGATGTGGTTTCTTTGGAACAGGAACAATGATGGACTCTTTGAAGCATGTGGGGATCACCGACTGAGATAAGGAGAGGTTGAATATCTCTGTGAACACAGGTGCAAGCTGGTCTGCGCAAGCTCTGAGGACTCGACCTGAGATGCCGTCTGGTCCTGCTGCTTTCCTGGTGTTCACTCTCCTGAAGGCTCTTCTCACGTCATGCTCGGAGATGATGAACGCGTTTCCGGTGCTGGCAGTGACTTCCTCTCTGCAGCCGTTAGCACCGCTAGCATTAGCAACGCTAGCGTCTTTAGCTGCAGCCTCGAAGCGAGCATAAAAGGTGTTCAGCTCGTCTGCCAGAGTCATGTCCGCGTTCGTCATACGGGATGTTGGTGTTTTATAGTCCGTTATTGTCCTTAGTCCCTGCCACAGGCTCCTAGAGTCACTCTGTTGGAGTTGTGACTCTAGTTTCCTTCTGTAGCGCTGCTTCGCCTCTTTAACCGCCTTCCGAACGTTATAGGACGCAGCCTTGTACTGGTTCATGTCCCCTGATGCAAGTCCCGCGTTGTAGGCAGCGGCGCGAGATCTCAGAGCGTCGCGGATGGTTTTATCCACCCACGGCTTCTGATTGGGAAATGTTCTGATGGTCGTTTTCTGCACGGTATCATCCGCTAGTTTCCCGACGAATCCCACGACCGCTTCCGTAAACATGCTGACGTCATCAGAGCTGTTCCGGAACATGTCCCAGTCTGTGTCATCGAGTGCGTCCTGAAGCGCGGCCACCGATTGGTCCGTCCAGCGCGCGACCTCCCTCTGAACCGGAAGTTCCTGTTTAAGCCTTTGTTTATATTTTGGCACGAGGAAGATGGCGGCATGGTCGGATTTCCCAAACGGTGGACGAGATTGTGCCTCGTAGCCGTCCTTGACTGTTGTATAACAATGGTCCAGTGTCCTTTCACCCCTGGTTGGGCATGTGATGTGCTGATAAAAGTTAGGCGCTGCGCGTTTGAGGTTGGCACTGTTAAAGTCTCCTGCCACAATGAGCGCAGCGTCCCGGTGTTGTGTCTGGTGCTGTGAGAGTGCCTCATGCAGCTCGCATAAGGCAGTGTCCGTGTCCGCTTGTGGTGGAATGTAAACGGCGCTGATTATGACCGATGTAAACTCCCGAGGAAGATAAAAAGGACGACACTTGATGGTCAATAGTTCCAGGTTGGGTGTGCAGGAGCGTGCGAGAGGAACAACGCTCGCGCTGTTGCACCAGCCGCTGTTCACCATTAAACACACGCCGCCTCCCCTTGTCTTCCCTGAGTCCCTTGTCCTGTCCATGCGGTGAATCGAGAAGAACTCGGCCGGCTGGATGGCGTGGTCCGGTACCGCTGGGTTCAGCCATGTCTCGGTGAAGCAGAGAAGATTGCAGTCCCGAATGTCTCTCTGGAACTTTATCCTGGCCCTGAGGTCATCGAGCTTGTTCTCCAGAGACTGGACGTTGGCGAGCAGGATGCTAGGCAGAGGTGTGCGGTGTGCACGGGCTCTCAGCCTGTTCCTGACGCCGGCTCGTTTTCCTCGGGGCCGCCGCTTCGCGTCGCGTCGTTTGTTTTCCCTCAGGATCTCACTCGGCCAGCTCGGATCCGGAGTTAAAAACGTCGAATTGTGAGTACATTGTAGACCAATAGAAATAAGAGTATCTCTATCGTACTTAATGCACTCAGTGGTGATGAATTTGCCGGTTTAAAGTTGCTAGAAATTAAACAAAATGACGAAAACAAAGTAAAGTCGGTCGGAGCAATCGTGACGGCAGCCGACCTCACCGGCGCCATCTAATTCACCAGTGTTGGACAATCGTTGGCATTATTTTCACAACTGTCTTTTGGCAATTCCCATACCATGGTGATATAAGGCATTCGCTGATCTAAGATAGGACTTTAGAGGCAGGGCAGTTCAGAAGAATCATCCTGGTAACATTTTTCACTGGAGGTGAAGGTCAAAGCGTTGGGAAAGCATGGATAAAACTGCTTTCCCTGTCTGTGTGGGACGGTACCTCTTTCAGAGCCTGGATAGGGCAGTCTTTAGAGCATCAGACTTTTAATCTGAGGATCCAGGGTTCAAGTCCCTGTTCAGGCGTTACCTTCTATTGGTGCTTAGGGAAAAAGAGCGTTTGGCAGCGTTCAACAGGGCCAACTTGGTTTGTTCAAGAGGGCCATCTTGGATTAAGAAATACTTGAGAGTAGAAAATTGTAAATTGCTGACTCCTTGCCAAGGATTCCCATAATGTACCAGTTGAGACTTACTGGTAGGAGATTGTGTTATGCTCATGAAGCTCAAGCAAGTGATGGAATTGCCACAAGTTTTCTTATCTAAAAATGAAAAACTATAAACCCGCTACTTCAGAAGAAAACTGGAAGCTTCAAACATTTCACTTTTTTACCAAGGATAAAGGATCATGGTTGTCAGACCAGCTGGATCTTCTATTGTGAAAACATCTAAAACTGCCTTATCTCTTCGTGAATGAGAAACATCTTACAGTAGGCTGATGATGGCCTAATAGTAATTAGGTCGGTGAGCTGTTCCCTGAGTGCTTTCATCTATAATCAAGAGGTTGACATAAACATACATGGTCATCCTAGAGATCGGATGGCGTTTAAAAATTCTACCCATGAACCTGTTTGAAAAAGCAAGCAACATCAGCCACCGCACACAGAGGGAGCCACTTATGACCACGACATGATTTGAACACGCAACTTTCTGATCTGGAGTCAGACACGCTACTTTTGCGCCACGAGGTCCGATGCAGTCAGCTGTATCTGGGAAAGAGGTTTTTTGTGCCAAGGACAAAGCAAAAGCTCATTGCATATCCTGCCTGATTCACCCCACCGATGACATCAAGAAGGTTTTCCTTGATCAAATGGCAGTTCTCACCTCATTGTGTGAGTGTCACGCTTGGACAACTTGTACCTGAATCTCATCTCACAGATTGGAAAGCTTATGAGAATTCACCAGTGTTGGACAATCGTTGGCATTATTTTCACAACTGTCTTTTGGCAATTCCCATACCATGGTGATATAAGGCATTCGCTGATCTAAGATAGGACTTTAGAGGCAGGGCAGTTCAGAAGAATCATCCTGGTAACATTTTTCACTGGAGGTGAAGGTCAAATTACTCTTGTTACTCAACAAAATGTTGCAAACATTCGAGTAAAAGAGGAATCTTAATGTTTTGATTGAACTTAGGTTAAATCCTTCAAGAGTTATTAGCTCATGTTAAGATTTAAATTTGTTGTGGACAAGCTCACCATTTGAAAGGGTCCACAGGTGACGAGTGTTGGGAAAGCATGGATAAAACTGCTGTCTGTGTGGGCCAACATGTCTTTCAGAGCCTGGATAGCTCAGTCAGTAGAGCATCAGACTTTTAATCTGAGGGTCCAGGGTTCAAGTCCCTGTTCAGGCGTTACCTTCTGTTGGTGCTTAGGGAAAATGAGCGTTTGACAGCGTTGTATGTTGTCCAGTTAGTGTTAAGTATGCAAATGTTCTGATTTGTGAATATGACAAAATATCTTTGTAAAAATGTGTCGACATTGAACACGATCAGAAGACATGAATGAACAAAAAAACTATATATTTTTGTAAATATTCTTATATGTACACAAAGTGCTTCAGGCTTTTTATAATAATAAACATAATGTTCATTATTATAAACATTATGTTCCTTGCTGTTTGTGTCCAGCATTTCATCCATTATTTGACCATGGCTGGAAATAATAGCTGGAATTTGGATTTTATTTTAATTTATGACTGAAATAAAGCTGTTCATCACCGTCCGTGAACGCCGATTTGTCTGTAAACTTTCACTTTACAAAAGGCAGCGTTTTGATCAAAAGGCTGATAAACCTGTTCGATTTATCGATAAAAATGGCAGAAAGTCATTGCATCTCACAATAATCCAGATCAAACACAATACACATGTCCATAAATAAAAAGGAATATTTAAGCATATAAGCGAAATACATTTCACTTATTATTTCACAATATTACAGATTAAAACAAGGAAAGGAGACGTGCTAAGCTCCAGTACAATGTGTTGGTGAAATATATTTTACACAGAGAGACGTCTGCTCAGTCTTGTTAATTATTTTTAAACCCCTCAATTCTGCCAATTCCCCCATCAGTGAAACCAGTTTGATAACTTCACACCTATTGTGAATGAAAGGTGAGAAGAGGGATTACAGTACCTGCGGGTCTGCATGTGTTCACCTCGTAGCGCGCTGTATTTGTATACTTCCCCCGGGAGATTCTTTTGGGGGGGGGGGGAGGCAACGATGTTTGAAGCTTGGGAAACCGACACGGAGAGCAGGAGGAGAACAAAGCGGCGTAGTGGAAGGCGGAGAAGGAAACCTGACAGGAATGAGCAGGAGGAACTGAGACAGCAGCGTGACTGGGATGGCTGCCGGCTGGCAATAAGGCGCACGCCGTTTATGAGTGGAGCAGCATGGGGTGACATGAGTCCCCGCACCGGCCGGAAGGCAGAGACCGGGAGGTCAAGATTCGGCGGTGACCAGGGTGGAGAGACACCCCACAGCGTGCGGCTACAAGGAACGGCGTGTGGGTGATATGCACAGCCTGGAGCAGCCTCCCAGGTAGAATGGAGCAGCGTCGGGCGGAGCGCCGAGGGAAATGAAGGGCGCATTCGTGACCTGTAGGAGCAGGTAGCTGACCTCCAGGAACTGCTGAAGCAGCTGCGCCTCGAGGAAGGCCCAGACCTGCCAGCTCGTTTCCCTCGTTACAGCCACGACAAAGATGGTGAGCTCCACTACATGCCCATCAATGATGACAGCGGCGAGCCCTACTATCTGCTGTATAGCATTGACGACGAAAGCGAGCTCAGTACCGGCGACGAAAATGACGAGCTCCCTTTTCCGCCATGCGCCGCCGAGGACGACGAGCCTCCTCTTCCTCCGCCACCGCCGTCATGCGCCGCTGAGGACGGCGAGCCTCCTCTTCCTCCGCCGCCGCCGTCATGCGCCGCCGAGGACGACGAGCTTCCTGTTGCTCCGCCGCCGCCGTCATGCGCCACCGAGGACGACGAGCTACCTCTTCCTCCGCCACCGCCGTCATGCGCCGCCAAGGACGGCGAGCCTCCTCTTCCTCTGCCGCCGCCGTCATGCGCCGCCAAGGTCGACGAGCTGCCTCTTCCTCCGCCGCCGCCGTCATGCGCCACCGAGGACGACGAGCTACCTCTTCCTCCGCCGCCGCAGTCATGCGCCGCCGAGGATGGCGAGCCTCCTCTTCCTCCACCGTCGCCGTCATGCGCGGCCGAGGACGACAAGCTGCCTCTTCCTCCGTCGCCGCCATCATGTGCCCCCGAGGACAGCAAGCCTCCTCTTCCTCCGCCACCGCTGTCATGCGCCGCCGAGGGACGGCAAGCTGCCTGTTCCTCCGCCGCCGCAGTCATGCGCCACCGAGGACAACGAGCTGCCTCTTCCTCCGCCGCCGCCTTCATGCGCTTCATTCCACTCTAACCAAGATGGCTGTGTACAATGCCTGCATTATCAGCACCCTCCTGTACAGGAGTGAAATTAGCACAACCTATGAGTTACAAGGTGCACCTTTTTGTTTAGATTTACACTGTTGGGTTTTTCGAATTGGTCATTGTGTTATCTTTTTTGTTCACTGATTTTTAAAGCACACCAAGACAAAGATAAAGATCTCTTTTTTTGTGTAACTCTCAGTCTAGTTAAAAATTCTGATAGAATATCAGGATAGTGGTGCTCCGTGTGAGTATCTTTTTTTATGTGTGGATGGGGATCCTGAAACAAAAATTAAAACCTATATTCTCTTGGGGCATTCGCCCTTACCGAGGATTTACAGTATGTGAGTATTGCAACACATAAAGTGAGAGCGAATGCTGGACTGAGGCATGGAGCTCTCTTTCTTTCTTGCTTGCCAGCATCTCCGGAAGATAGAGGCTGGGTCTTTTACCTTTGCCTTACCTACCTTGTCTTGTTTTTTGGCCCTGATACTTTACCACTGCTACCTAAATGATCACACATATCAGGACCCTTATATAGACATGGTGCATTCACATTGATTGCCTCTGCGATGGCATTGCCTCTCAACATTGCCTCTCAACAGCGTGTCTAGGAACTTCCGGTTCAGAGGGAGGTCGCGCGCTGGACGGACCAATCGGTGGCCGTGCTTCAGGACGCACTCGATGACGCAGACTGGGACATGTTCTGAAACAGCTCCGATGAGGTCAGCATGTTTACGGAAGCGGTTGTGGGATTCGTCGGGAAACTAGCGGATGATACCGTGCAGAAAACGACCATCAGAACATTTCCCAATCAGAAGCCGTGGGTGGATAAAACCATCCGCGACGCTCTGAGATCCGGCGCCGCGGCCTACAACACGGGACTTGCATCGGGGGACATGGACCAGTACAAGGCTGCGTCCTATAATGTCCGGAAGGTGGTTAAAGAGGCGAAGCAGCGCTACGGAAGGAAACTGAGGCAGGGACTAAGGACAATAACAGATTATAAAGCACCAACATCCGGTATGACAAACGCGGACATGACTCTGCCAGACGAGCTGAACACCTTTTATGCTCGCTTCGAGGCTGCAGCTAAAGACGCTAGCGTTGCTAATGCTAGCGGCGCTAACGGCTGCAGAGAGGAAGTCACTGCCAGCACCGGAAACGCGTTCATCATCTCCGAGCATGACGTGAGGAGAGCCTTCAAGAGAGTGAACATCAGGAAAGCAGCAGGACCAGATGGCATCTCAGGTTGAGTCCTCAGAGCCTGCACAGACCAGCTTGCACCTGTGTTCACAGAGATATTCAACCTCTCTTTGTCTCAGTCGGTGATCCCTACATGCTTTAAGGAGTCCATCATTGTTCCTGTTCCGAAGAAACCCCATCCTGCTTCCCTCAATGACTATCGACCTGTAGCCCTCACATCAGTGGTGATGAAGTGCTTTGAACGGCTGGTCAGAGACTTCATCATCTCTTCACTACCCAACACTCTGGACCCACTACAGTTTGCATACCGCCCGAACCGCTCTACAGATGATGCCATCTCTCATCTCCTCCACACAACACTCACTCACTCACCTGGACACTAGAAGGGGGAATTATGTTAAAATGCTTTTCATCGACTACAGCTCAGCATTTAATACCATAATTCCCTCCACACTCACCACCAAGCTGGAGCACCTGGGACTCAGCTCATCTCTGTGTCAGTGGATCTCTAATTTCCTAACTGGGAGACCACAGGCAGTAAGGATGGGTGGACACGTCTCAGCCTCTCTCACTCTCAGCACTGGAGCCCCACAGGGTTGTGTTCTGAGCCCCCTGTTGTACTCTCTGTACACACATGACTGTGCGGCCACTACCAGCTCCACCACCATCATTAAGTTTGCTGACGACACCGTCGTGGTGGGCCTGATCTCTGACAACGACGAGACGGCCTACTTGAAGGAGATTGGAAATCTGGAGAACTGGTGCCAGAGGAATAACCTTCTTCTAAATGTCAGTAAGACAAAGGAGCTGATAGTGGACTTCAGCACTAAGCAGGAGAGGAACTACCAGACCCCCGTCATCAACGAGAGCCCAGTGGAGAGAGTGGACTGCTTCAAGTACCTCGGTGTTCACATCACACAGGACATATCATGGTCCTGTCACATCAACGGGTGAAAAAGGCCCGACAGCGTCTCTACCACCTCAGACACCTGAGAAACTTTAGACTGCCCTCTAAGGTGCTCAGGAACTTTTACTCCTGCACCATAGAGAGCATCCTGACAGGAAACATCGCAACTTGGTTCGGGAACAGCACCATGCAGGACAGACAAGCCCTACAGAGGGTGGTGCGATCAGCTGAGCGCATCATCCGAACTGAGCTCCCTGACCTGCACTCTGTCTACAGCAAGCGGTGCTGGACCAAGGCCAGGAAGATCATGAAGGACCTCAGCCACCCCAGCAATGGACTGTTCTTTCTGTTGCGGTCTGGGAAGCACTTCCGCTCCCTCAAGGCCAATACAGAGAGACTGAGAAGGAGCTTCTGCCCGCAGGCAATACGGTCTCTCAATCAAACCAATACACTGGACTAAAACACCTCTGCATTTTCTTGCACACACAGAGCGGACAATTATGTCAATGCACATTTGCACATATATGCACATTTGCACACTTCAAGGACTTCTTTTCACATCCCCCTCATCTCATTAAAATACTGCCTCAAGTTTTTCACAGACTTAAGTTGTAATATATTATATTATACTTCAGATTTTATATATATATACATTTTTTTGAAACTTTGCTGGAATCTTTGTCACAGACTAACCGGAGATGAAGCAGAAGACTTAGCAGTTAGCCCTGTAGCGTGGATGGTAAACCCAAACGCGGAAGTAGCGCGAGTAGGCAGGATAACCACGCTAGTTATTCTTAGAACTCTCCCGAAGCGAGAGCAAGAGTTTACACAAATAAACCCGCGTTCTAAATACACACACCCAATCGGAAGCGATAACCCAAGAAAGTGAGTACTCACGTTTGGACGAGCGAGGCGTCGGCGATAGCATGGGCATAACTCAATGACTGAGCAATGTGAGGCGTCATCTTGTTTCCTTTTATGCTTCCTGAAACCCGACCGTATTACTTCCGGGTCCTAGTGCCGGTCGTGTTATGAGTGTGCATGACAGTACCCCCCCGTCCAGGACCGACTCTCGACGGTTCTGGGGTGGAGGATACCCGACGACGGTAGTCCCGGATGAGTTCGGGTCTAAGACAAACCGAGCCGGAATCCAAGATCGCTCCTCGGGACCGTAACCTTCCCAATCCACCAGGTACTGGAGCCCTCTGCCCGAGGACGTGAGTCAAGGATCCGGCGAACGGTGTAGGCGGGACCACCCTCAATCATACGGGGAGGAGGAGCAGGGTGGGTGGGTGGAACCATAGGTGAGGTGATGAAGGGTTTGAGCTGGGAGGTGTGGAATACCGGATGGATCCGGAGCGCCGCAGGCAGCTGGAGCCGGTAGGTGACAGGGTTAATCCGGAGGTTGATGCGGTATGGTCCGATGAATCTGGGTGACAGTTTCCTTGACTCAGTCTGCAGGTGTAGGTTTTTTGTCGATAGCCATACCTTATCACCTACTTGGTACATTCGTCCCGGTGGGTGTCGACGGCGATGTTGCAGGGTGTAACGGCGGTTGGCCTTTTGAATGGCGTGGTTTGCTTGTCTCCAAAGCCGTCGACACCGGCGAACCAACTGTTGGGCCGACGGCACCTCCACCTCCGGTTCTTGATGGTCGAACATCGGAGGTTGGAAGCCGTAGCATACCTCAAATGGGCTTAGGTTGGTGGCAGAAGATAGGTGGAGGTTGTGGGACAGTTCAGCCCAAATGAGGTAGCGGGCCCAGGAGCACTGGCGATCAGCAATGAAGCATCTCAGGTAGCGCTCCAGTTGTTGGTTGGTTCGCTCCGTCTGACCGTTAGTCTGTGGATGGTAACCGGAGGACAGACTGCAGGTGGAATTGATCAGACGGCAGAAGGCCTTCCAGAACCGGGACGTGAACTGGGCCCCCTGTCCGAGACGATGTCCTTTGGGAACCCATGCAGGCGGACTACGTGCTCTAATATCAGCTCAGCTGTCCTTTTAGCTGACGGGAGACCGGAGAGGGCCACCAGGTGAACAGCTTTGGAGAACCGGTCGACGATGGTGAGGATGGTGTCCCTTCCTTCAGAAACCGGCAGGCCCGTGATGAAATCAACGGCAATGTGTGTCCAGGGTCGGCGGGGAACCGGGAGTGGTTGAAGTTCCCCGGGCGATGGTCTGTTGCTGTCCTTGGACCTGGCACACACTGGGCACGCCTGGACGAACTCGTCTACGTCCTTTTTCATACTGGGCCACCAGAAAGCACGTTGTACAAACAGTAGGGTCCGCCGTTTCCCGGGGTGTCCTGAAAGGGGGGAGGAGTGTCCCCACTGGAGTACTTCGGCCCTGATGGCATTGGGGACATAGAGTCGGCCAGGCGGCACACCTGCTGGTTCGGTCTCCGTAGCTTGTGCCTGGCGAACCCTCGTTTCCAGGTTCCACCTGAGCGGTGCGAGGATCTTGGTGGGTGGCAGTACAGGCGCGGGGTCCGCCCGGGGGACGTCTTCCTCGTGTTGTCGGGAGAGGGCGTCGGCTTTGGTGTTCTTGGACCCCGGGCGGTAGGACAGGTGGAAATTGTAATTTTCGAAGAATAGTGCCCACCGCGCCTGTCTGGGGTTCAGCTGTTTTAAAGTGCGGATGGTGATGAGGTTTTGGTGGTCGGTCCAGACGATGAACGGCTCTCTGGCGCCCTGGAGCCAGTGTCGCCATTCCTCCAAGGCCCACTTTATGGCCAGCAGCTCGCGGTCCCCTACTCCGTATCGCTGCTGAGTGGCGTCAAATTTCTTGGAGAAAAAACTGCAGGGTTGCAGTTTTTGGTCTGGACCTCGCTGGGAGAGAACAGCCCCGGCGCCCACATCCGAAGCGTCCACCTCCACAACGAATGGTTTGTCAGCATCCGGGTGAAGGAGGATGGGAGCAGTGGTGAAGCGGCGACAGAGCTCATGGAAGGCAGAGGCGGCAGTTGGGGTGAGGTTGAAGGGGTGAGATGATGGGCGGGTCAGAGCGGTTAGTGGCGCTGCAACGGTACTGTAGTCCCGGATAAAGCGGCGATAGAAATTGGCAAACCCGAGAAATCTCTGGAGCTGTTTAAGAGTCTTGGGTAGGGGCCAATGACTCACAACTTCCAGTTTCTGCGGGTCCATGGCCACACCTGGGGCGAGATGACAAAACCCAGGAACGTGGTGGAGCGCTCGTGGAAAGCGCACTTCTCCAACTTACAGTACA
Organism: Clarias magur; assembly: GCA_013621035.1. NCBI lineage: Eukaryota > Metazoa > Chordata > Actinopteri > Siluriformes > Clariidae > Clarias > Clarias magur. The sequence goes on along the minus strand of QNUK01000966.1, from coordinate 110,773 downwards.
GCTGGTGGGCGAGCAATCTCTTTAGAACCGCTCTGACATGCTGGATATGCTCGTTGACAGTTTTGGAGTAGATGAGGATGTCGTCAAGGTAGACGAACACCCAACGGCCTAACATGTCTCTGAGAACGTCATTAATGAACTGTTGGAAAGCGGCAGGTGCGTTGCAGAGACCAAACGGGATGACCAGACTTTCGTAGTGTCCTGTAGGGGTGATGAAGGCCGTCTTCCACTCATCGCCCTCTCTGATGCGCACCAAGTTGTAGGCGCTCCGGAGGTCCAACTTAGTGAAGATGGTGGCACCAGAGAGGGCGTCCAGGGCAGAGTTGGTAAGAGGCAATGGATGTCGGTTTTTTATGGTAATATTGTTGAGCCCCCGGTAATCGACACAGGGACGTAGACTACCATCGCGTTTCTTCACGAAAAAGAACCCCGCAGCGGCAGGTGAGGAGGAGGGCCGGATGGTACCATGGCGAAGTCCACTGGAAACATACTCCTCCATCGCCTGCGTCTCGGTGTTGGACAATGAATAGAGATGGCCGCGGGGTGGTGTCGCACCTGGCTGAAGATCGATCGCCAGGTCGTATGAGCGATGAGGTGGTAGATGGGTCGCACGTCTCTTACAAAAGACTTCAGCCAGGTCCCGGTAGTCTAGCGGGATTTTATCTGTGTCGACATCGGGGGCCTCGGGCTCCCTAGAGCACGTCCCAGCCTCGGCCCGTAGGCAAAGCTCAGTGCAGGTCGGCCCCCATTGTAGGATCCGGCTTTGGGTCCAGGATATGAGCGGGTCATGTTGCAGCAGCCAAGGGTGTCCGAGGATGATGGGTGGTGATGAAATGGTGGTGGTGTGAAACTGGATCTGTTCTCGATGCTGGTTGTTGATGAGGGTGATAGGTTGGGTTTGAAAGGAGATGGGGCTGGAGGAGAGAGGCCGACCGTCGACTGATGTAATGGTTACAGGCTGGGATAACGCCTCGATCTTTATCCCCAATTTTTTGGCATAGGAAGAGTCAATGAAGTTACCGGCTGCCCCGGAGTCGACGAACGCGGTACTTCCGACCCGTTTGTGGCCAAACTGGAGATGTACTTTCACCGTGAGACGGGAATCACTGGTCAGGGTGGTGGAGAAGGACATGGGACCCGGTGAGTTCCTCCCATTTCTCACCGGGGCTGCGCGTTTCCCAAACGCAGAGGACAGATGGCCCGATGATGTGCAGAGGATCCACAATACGCGCAGAGCCCCTCTCTGAAGCGGCGTTCCCGTTCTGCAGCGGTTAAGGAGGCGCGCCCTAATTGCATGGGTTCCCCGGCTCCTGTGTCAACCACGGCGGGAGGTGGAGTACCGACGGTCCTGGTGGGTGCTGCGATGAATGAGGCGTGGACTTCTGGAACTGGAGAGCGGGAGAGGAAGGGCGTGGTGTGAGGTAGTGCTGTCATGGTGGGTGGCAGGGTACGGGGAGCTGGCTTGGGGCGAACGAGCAGCCGTTGGTCGATCCGGAGGGCGAGTTGAATTAAACCCTCCAAGGTCGCTGGAAGCTCTCGTCCGGCGAGCTCGTCTTTTATCCGTGCAGCCAGTCCCTCGTAGTAGGCCGTCCGGAGTGCGGAGTCTCCCCAGTCGGTCTGTACGGCAAGAGTGCGAAACTCCGCGGTGTAACGGCTCACGGACGACCCTCCCTGCTTTAGATGGTATAACTTAGAGTCGGTCTCCACCTCAGCAGCCGGATGTTCAAAGGTGAGTTTCAGCTGGCAGGTGAACTCGGTGTAGGAGTAGGCGACATCTGAGTCTGAACGAAGAACCGCCGTGGCCCACTCAGCTGCCTGCCCGGATAGCAACGAAACGAGAAGAGCAATGCGCAGTCGGTCTGTGGAGTATCTGGTGGAATTAAACTCAAACACAAGATCCAATGCAGTTAGAAAAACGCTGCACTTCCCATCCGTGCCATTCCATTTATCCGGTAAAGATAGAAAAACATCAGAAGGTGGAGAGGAAGTTGGCGGCGCAGCAGCCGCTGCGATGGGCGTGGCAACAGCCGGCTGAGCGGCCGCCCCGCAGAGAATCGCATTCTCCTGTCGCAGCTCCACTACCTCGCGGCGCAAGGCCGCGACGCCCTGGAGCTCCGTGCGGAGCGATGCGACTTCACCACGGAGCTGATCGATCAGCTTAGCATGCCGGTCAACCACATCGCAGAGGTGAGCAAACTCCGCTGGGTTTACTGCCGGAGGCTCAGTCATTCTGTCACGGACTAACCGGAGATGAAGCAGAAGACTTAGCAGTTAGCCCTGTAGCGTGGATGGTAAACCCAAACGCGGAAGTAGCGCGAGTAGGCAGGATAACCACGCTAGTTATTCTTAGAACTCTCCCGAAGCGAGAGCAAGAGTTTACACAAATAAACCCGCGTTCTAAATACACACACCCAATCGGAAGCGATAACCCAAGAAAGTGAGTACTCACGTTTGGACGAGCGAGGCGTCGGCGATAGCATGGGCATAACTCAATGACTGAGCGATGTGATGCGTCATCTTGTTTCCTTTTATGCTTCCTGAAACCCGACCGTATTACTTCCGGGTCCTAGTGCCGGTCGTGTTATGAGTGTGCATGACAATCTTGTTTTATAGTTTCCATTTGTAAAAATATTTAAGGTCACGGAGCGGTCGTATAAGCTTTTCACTGCATATCGTACTGTGTATGACTGTGTATGTGACAAATAAAATTTGAATTTGAAGTTACTGCATTGTCTATTTTCATCATTACATCAAGGATGTCATCATGCTCTGTCACTCTCATATACTTTCAAAATAATAATAATATTACAAATTTCAGCCAAAAATATATTTCTATGTATTTATAAATAAATGCAGTGTAACCTTGGATTGCAAGTACCTTGGCCTGCAAGCATTTTGCAAAACAAGCAAAATTTTAAAATAAATTTTAACTTGTTAAACAAGCAAGGTCTTGATATATGAGACCTAGTACTAGGTAGTACATATGCGCTTTTTCTGCCAAGCATCACATGATCACAACTGAGCCAGTGATTCTTCTCTCTCTTGCTCTGTGGGATTATGAGTATTTGTCTTCCATACTCAGTCCTAGTTCTCATACTCGTAACATTCCAGCAACCAGAGACACTGTGATTTGCATGTGCAAATCGTCCTTCACAGTAGCAGGACTCCTGCTTCTTCTATTGTCTAATACCAGTCATGATTTACTTCAAAGGTAAAGTGGAGGTTAATTTGTTTTATTCCTACTTTATATTTTGTAATAATATAATGTAATGTAATAATTTTTATATTACTATTTTTGGTTTGTAGAACAAATCATCAAAGTTTACATTATTTATATAAGGACGCATCTAGAACCAATTATCCTTGCAATTCAAGGTTAAGCTAAGGGCTACAGTAATAGAATATGTAATGTCATACTTGATTAAAATGTTTTTTTTTTTTAGTGTTATAATGAATAGTGATGTATATTAACACTATGCAAAGTCACACCAGTGTACAAAGAAACACACATTCACACTTGTGGCTGTCTTTTGTCTTCTTAATGTTGTATTCTTCATGTACATTGAAGGAGGTGAAAATAAGATTTCCGCCAATGAATCCCACAGCTTCCCATATGTTGAAATGGTTAAGGCAGCTGTGTTGAAAGCAGGTGATCACCAGTTCATGTCTTGCGAATGTGAGTACATTTTTATTCATACAGTATATCACACTTATGTCATGTAGTACACTGCATGCTACAGAAACTGGTCACTTATATTGTATCACATAACGCATGTGATGTTTATTGTAGGCTATTTGTCATACAGGAGTGTCATAGGAGAGATCTCTCTCTTTATTTCACACACACGCCCAGGCACACACAACGATACGCACAGGGAAGGAAAGAGCAAGAGGCTGCTGCATTTTTGTTTAGTTTTCCACACTATTATAGATTCCCAGATTTGTTTAGTAAGAAACCACCACTTTCTGTCACAAGCTATCATAGGGTAAGCACAGAAGCCTTAGCAGTTAGCCCGTGTAGCGTGGATGGTAAACCCAAACGCGGAAGCAACGCGAGTAGGCAGGATAACCACGCAATTTATCTAAGAACTCTCTTACACGAAGAGCTAGGATCTACACAAATAAATCCGCGTTCTAGCAACACACACTCAATCAAAGAAGCAACCCAAATAGGTGAGTACTCACAGAATAGTCGGCAAAACGTCAGACAATGCATGGGCGAACTCAATGACTGAGCAATGTGAAGCGCCATTTTGTCTCCTTTTATGCTTCCTGGTTCACGACCGTCCTACTTCCGGGTCCTAGTGCCGGTCGTGTTACGAGTGTGCATGACAACTTTCCTAATAAAAGCAAAAAGTCAGAGTGGTAAATCAATGCACTTTCCCCCCAAACATCTCTTATTTTTTATGGTAAAACATGATAAAGATTTACAAATAAGTGTGGTTAATTTTTAAAGGAATATGCACTAAAAGAATTCTATATCACTTAACAGTATATCACTGTTTACGTTTTGTATACAGACCTTTGCTAGGTATCTTTAAATAGTTTGTCGTCCTATTGTACTTAGTCAGTTTTACCTTTCCTGGGTTATCCCGAAGGAATTATGTCATATTATATGGTCAAGTTTATTAGTGATATCCACTAAAAGGCAAGGCCAACGTGGGGAAAATATAGACATGTCAGGCAGCGCAATGAAGAGAAAAAGAGGAGCAGGACCCAAGTGCAGATTTACAGCACCAAAGGGGCGTGGCTTTAGACGCGCTTTTGGACGAGGGGGGCGTGGCGCGCTGGCCGTTGAACACTTCCGTGTTCGGGGGGGAAATCCTGGTGACGTAGTACAAAGCCGGTGCAATGGGTCGGAAGCCGGTTAAATCAGTCAGCGATGCATGTGCCAAAAAAGGGGGCGAGCAGAGACGTTGTCGTGAGCCAGAGCGAGAGTTCAAAGCCAGTGAGTCAGTCAGCGATGCGAGTAATCCAAAAGGGGAGCGAGCAGAAACGTAAACGTGAAACGAAGCGAGAGGTCAAAACCAGCGGGAAAACAAACAGCGAACAAGATCTAAAAACGAGAGGCTAGAAGCAAATACCGAGAACAAGCGAGGTCGAGAACGGAAACAACTATCACGGAAAAGAAACACGAGAAAACTGGGCTCTGAAGGCTATAAGGGTTTGGTAACCAGGCGCTTGATTTGGGAGACATGAAAGGTGGGATTTATCCGGTGCATAGTTGAAGGCAGGCGTAACCTGACAGAGCAAGGGTTGATAATCTTAGTGACAGTGAATGGGCCAATGAACTTAGGGGATAGTTTGTATGAGATGGTCTTGATGGGAATGTATCATGTGGTGAGCATTACTCTATCGCCGACCTTGTATCTTGGGGCAGCCGAGCGCCGTCGATCTGCTTGTAGTTTGAAGGCTTGTACTGACTTTAGGAGTTGGGACCGAGCCTTCTGCCAGGTTCTCTTGCAGCTGCGCACGAAACTTTGTGCTGAAGGGACCGCTACCTCTTCTTCCTGAGAAGGAAACAAGGGTGGTTAATACCCCAAACAGCACTGAAAGGGAGACATTCTGGTAGATGAGGTGGGAAGGGAGTTGTGAGCATATTCGACCCATGGGAGCATCCTGCTCCATGAAGATGGGTTCTGTGACGTCATGCATCTCAGAGAGGTCTCCAGCTTCTGGTTGGTTCTCTCTGTCTGTCCATTGGATTGTGGATGGTAACCCGACGACAGGCTAGGCGTAGCGCCAATGAGTCTGCAGAAGGCCTTCCAGAAGTGTGCAGAAAACTGGGGTCCCCTATCGGAGACAATGTCAACAGGAAGTCCGTGTAGCCGAAAAACGTGGAGGATGAGTAGCTCAGCTGTCTCCTTGGCCGAAGGGAGTTTAGTCAGGGGGACGAAATGGGCAGCTCTGGAGAAACGATCAACGATGGTCATAATGCAATTGTTCCCCTCCGAAGTTGGGAGTCCAGTGACAAAATCGAGAGCAATGTGAGACCAAGGACGGTGAGGGATGGGAAGTGGTTTAAGGAGACCTGCTGGAGGCTTGTTGGATGTTTTGTTCCTTACACATGTATCACAAGCTGCCACGAATCCTAAAACGTCCTTCTTCATAGTTGCCCACCAGAAGCGTTGCTGGATCAGATACAGGGTGCGGGCCCCTCCTGGGTGACAGGCCATTTTGGAGCAGTGTCCCCATTCAAGTACATGTGGAACAAATAGGCGGTTGGTAGGAAAGTTGCTTGGACCTGGTTCTTGCTCTAGGGCCTGTCTGACCAGGACTTCAATGTCCTGTTGCGTGGCAGCCACAAGGCATTGTGGTGGGAGGATGCTTTCAATGGGGGCACAATTCTGGGGCAAAGAGAACTGTCGAGAGAGAGCATCTGGCTTCGTGTTCTTAGAACCTGGGCAGTAGGATATAATAAAATTGAACCTTGAAAAAAATAAGGACCAGCGGGCTTGACGGGCATTTAACCTTTTGGCAGATTTTAAGTATTTGAGGTTTCTATGGTCAGTCCAAACTAGAAAAGGATGCTGAGCCCCCTCCAACGAATGTCTCCACTCTTCAAGGGCTAGCTTGATAGCTAGTAGTTCTCGGTCACCAATTTCATAGTTCCTTTCTGCAGGAGTGAGTCGGCGAGAGAAAAAGGAACAAGGATGCAGCTTGTTGTCTTTGGGGCTTCTCTGAGAAAGAATAGCTCCAGCCCCAGTCTCAGAAGCATCTACTTCGACAGTGAATTGGAGAGAGGGGTCTGGGATGGAAAGGATAGGTGCCGAAGTGAATCTTCGCTTGAGGCTAGTAAAAGACTCTTCTGCCCTTGCGTTCCACTTAAAGGGAACTTTTGAGGAGGTGAGAGCTGTAAGGGGAGCAGCGACGGTGCTATAGTTCCTTATGAATCTGCGATAGAAATTAGCAAACCCTAGGAAGCGTTGCAGTTCTCGTCTACAAGTGGGCGTGGGCCAGTCAGTAACCGCCTTGACCTTGGAGGGCTCCATCTCGATCATGGAGGGAGAAATTACAAACCCCAGAAAAGAAGTGGATTTCTGGTGAAACTCACACTTCTCTGCCTTGACAAAAAGTTTGTTTTCCAGCAGCCTCTAATACCTGGCGAACATGGGTAACGTGTTCCTCAAGGGAGTGAGAAAAGATTAAAATGTCATCAAGGTAGACAAATACACATACATTCAGGAAGTCCCTTAGAACATCATTAATCAGGGCTTGGAAAACAGCAGGGGCATTAGTCAGTCCAAAAGGTACCACTAGATATTCGTAGTGACCGGTAGGAGTGTTAAATGCTGTTTTCCACTCGTCCCCTTCCCTGATTCTGACAAGGTGATAGGCATTTCGGAGGTCCAGTTTAGTGAAGATGTGTGCTCCGTGCAATAGCTCGAAAGCCGTGGTCATAAGCGGAAAGGGATAACGATTTTTAATCGTAATTTCATTAAGTCCTCGATAATCAATGCATGGCCGTAAAGACTTGTCTTTCTTCTCTACGAAGAAGAATCCTGCACCTCTTTTCATCATTAGGGCATCTCTTTTCATCATTAGGAACATAATATGAAGCAGATATATGCACATTCATCATAAAATATTATTAGTGTAAAACAAAATAAAATTCATGTTTGCTTCAGCATTGGAAAGAATATTGTTTTAGGATAACTAATTATACAGAATTCTTCGTTGTACTTGGTCTGGCTTTTAGATACAGACCTGTCATGCGCCGTCTGGCGGATATTCAGTGAAGCACAACACATTTATTTAAATTCCCGAATGTTGCTTGAGGGATTTCGCGGCTTGTCGCGAGCCAAATTGCGGGATCTCGTGGGAAAAAGCGCGCATTCTTAATGGCGAGATCTGTAGTGTTTACTTTATTGTGTGTGTATATATATATATATATATATATATATATATATATATATATATATATGTATATATATATATATATATATATATATATATATATCCATAATACTGTGTAATCTAAGCAGTGTCTACTGCAAAAATCATCTGGCGGTGTGAGAGCTAACCGTTTTTGCCTGGCTTAAAGACAAAGATGAATAACCTTGCAAGCCAGTGGCAAATTCCATGGTGACATTCCATGACATTCTGCCCATGCTGTTGACAGCGTGAGGGTTCATCTCCTGCCATAGTTGTTTGCATTTAGTGGAGTTTGATTGGAAGCAACAGAAAAGCATCTGCCTAATGAACTCGACCATGCAAGTTCTGATCCTTCCATGAATCTCGGTAAGGCTGAAGACCCCAGCAGAGTCACCTGGCCGGACTGTGGTGCAATGGATAGCGCATTGAACTTCTAGGTTCAGCTGTGGAGTTATCCAAAGGTTGTGGGTTTGAGTCCACCAGAGTCACTTCCTCATGACCTTCTTTTCATCCACACACCATGTCTAAGATGAAATCCCTTGTCAGGAATGCCAATTCAAGTTGCACTTCCCTATGTGCCATATTTGATTGAATGTTTTGTCAGCCCAGTGAAAGAATTATCATTGTTTTTCACAGGTTTCTGCTCCTTTGTCCCAAATCAAGGCCTCGGCTAAACCCCAGCTTCTACAATAGGTTATGACATTGATTCATGCTATCATTGTGGTTCAAAAAGCCAAAGCCCACAGAAGCAATCTGATGAACACTTGCCTGCTTTCAGACTTGTGTGGCATGTCGATTTGTGTGGTAATTTCTTTCTCCTGACTGTTGGAGATATGCTTGTTAGGACTCTAGCTCAGCCAGATTCTTAAGTTTGTTACATCTTGTGTGCCATTTACAGATCTATAACGTGACCTTTTGTTTACCAAGCCAGAAATCAAGGTTAGTACAGGAAATAAACATCAAGGCATTTGATTGAAAGTGAATAAACAGTGGCATTTTGATGAGCAAGAAATGAAACTCATTCTCACTAGCCTTGGAATGATTGTGGTCAACAAAGTTCACTTCCACACAAGTGTGACTTTTCAATTCTACCGACCGACATGTCGTCACATGTAAGTGAGGTCTATGGCTGTTAATAGGTTGGTATATATTCTTTATTTTGCTGTGACCTGTATACCATTTGCAGATATGTAACATACAGTGTGTAAGTAGTTTGCCAACAGTTGTTCATCTATCCAAGCCTGAAATCTCTTGCAGCAGACACTGTCTTTGCCTGCAATGAACTTGGAACAACCTGAGTGGAAACGCCTAGACTGGCAGCTATAATGTGCTCTGTGGAGCTTGGTATAGTACCGTGGGATTTCATTCATGGTCCTATAAGGATGCACAACAGTGGAGGCGACCTTAGCTTGAGGCACAACTTCCTGTCCGGAAGCAACTCAGGTACGAGTTTGAGGCGTTACAGGCACGCTTTCCTTTGGCCTCTGGTGCTGTGGCTCAGTTGGTTAAAGCGCCTGTCTAGTAAACAGGAGTTCCTGGGTTCGAATCCCAGCAGTGCCTCTTGTTGTGCAATTCTGTTCCTGCACTGGTATGACCGGTTTCTCTGGAGGAAGCAAAATTTTGGTTTACGTCCAAAGGTTAACAGCTCGTGGATTAGTGTCACACAATGCGCAAGCTGTCTGAGTAGCCAAGATTAGTGCACAACTTGTCTATACATAGCGCAAGTGCTGTCAACATTTCAATTCGGCCTTGCTCTACACTGCGACTGCAATTCCTTTTCCCTCACCTTTCAGCATTGACAAAAAAAACGCAACAGATAAATGCCTCTGCCCAATCGGCATTCACGTGGTAACCTGATGACTCGGATTTGTAGGACGTTACACAACAAAACACGGGCAATGCACGGGTGATGAGGAGATGCCTTATTCTATATGTTATCTAGAGTTTACTCTCTTGTGTATATGAATAGATCGCCATGATACTGTGTAATCTAAGCAGTATCTTCTGCAAAAATCATCTGGTGGTGTGAGAGCTAACCCTTTTATGCCTGTCTTACAGACAGAGATGAATAACCTTGCAAGCCAGTGGCAAATTCCATAGTGAAATCAAGGCATTCTGCCCATGCCATTGACAGCTTGGGGGTTCATTGTCTGCCATAGTTGTTTGCATGTAGTGGAGTTTGATTGGAAGCAACAGAAAAGCATCTGAGTAATGAACTCGACCATGCAAGTTCTGTGCCTTCCATGAATCTTAGTCACCTGATTGGCTCTGTGGCGCGAAGGATAGTGCATTGGACTTCTAGGCTTAGCTGTGGAGATATTCCAAGGTTGTGGGTTCGAGTCCCACCAGAGTCACTTGAGCATCACCTTCATTTCATCCACACACCATGTCTTAGATGAAATCCCTTGTCAGAAATGCAAATATAAGTTGCACTTCCCTATGTGCCATATTTGATTGCATGTTTTGTCAGCCCAGTGAAAGAATTATCATTGTTTTTCACATGTTTCTGCTCATTTGACCCAAATCAAGGCCTCGGCTAAACCCCAGCTTCTACAAAAGGTTATGACATTGATTCACGCTATCGTTGTGGTTCAAAAAGCCAAAGCCCACAGAAGCAATCTGATGAACGCTTGCCTGCTTTCAGACTTGTGTGGCATGTCGATTTTAATTTCTTTCTCCTGACTTTTGGCGATATGCTTGTTAGGACTTTGGCCGGAGCTCAGCCAGATCCTTAAGTTTGCTGCGTCTTGTGTGCCATTTACACATCTATAACTTGACCTTTATTTTAGCAAGCCAGAAATCAAGGTTAGTACATGCAATAAACATCATGGCATTTGCATTGCATCCCTGGTTGAGTACCCATCTCACTAGCACAGCTAGATCTGCATGCCGATGGAGGAAATCTTGGATTTGCAATCAGATTATGTGTCATCCAGGAGAGTCTCGGTTAAAAGTGCTGGGCTATGGCCAACCAGGCCTTTGGCACTGTGGCTTAGCTGGTGAAAGCACCTGTCTTGTAAACAGGAGATCCTGGGTTCAAATCCCAGGATTGCTTGTTGTGGGTATCACCTCTTGGTATGCCAGATACGAGTGTGTGGAAGGGTACCTGAAGTCCGTGCACGACATGACTTAAAAGGTGCCTGCTGTGTCAGGATGGCCGAGCGGTCTAAGGCGCTGTGTTCAGGTCGCAGTCTCTCCTGGAGGCGTGGGTTCGAATCCCACTTCTGACCAGAGAACCTTCTCTTTGTTGCAGTGAGGAAAACATTGTTGGATCTGCATCAAAAACCTTGACGTCTCACAGCATAGCATTGCTTGCAAGCGAGTAAGTTTGTGCTTTTCTTCATCAAGAGCTGGTTTCATCGATGTTTTGCAAGGTGTATATTGCCTGGGTGTGTTGCTGAGGTAAAGCCCTTAGCAAGGGTGCCAAAATGAAGGCTATGATTTCTGAACTGAACTTCCTTTTCATCACATATACTCAAAAATCTTTAGACATGTTTCAGCACATGTTTGAAAGCAGAAGAGAAGGACTCAGCTTTCCCTTGACGATTGGGGATGAAAAGTTGTCATTGTTCATGATTCAAGGGTTTATTTCATCTTTCTGTCTGCATTTTACAGCACTGCCCATAGATGGTTGCAGAGGGTACTCTCTAAACTGCTTTGCTGTTTGTTAAGGTAAAATGTGAGCATCGTTCCTGTCTGAAGCCATAAAACCTGTCTTAAGCCAAAAGATAGATATGCGAAAGAGCAAATGAGGTTTCCCAGTACAGAATCGAATGGAGAAGAAGGCCTCAGTTGGTATTTGACAAGATATGCATGAAATCTGTTAATTTCGTTTGATTCTATGGTTTGTTTTAGATGCTGCACAGTGAGGCAAAGATGAAGCCTTGTTTTGGGGTGGAGGAAAAACCTGGCCACGGCGAATAACTGAAGTCAAGAAATGATGAAATGAGAGTTGCCAAAAGCCTATCCAACCAGGGCCCCACGCTTACGTTGTGCACATCAGGTAGTCGTGGCCGAGTGGTTAAGGCGATGGACTAGAAATCCATTGGGGTGTCCCCGCGCAGGTTCGAATCCTGCCGATTACGTCTGTCATCTTGAGCAACAAAGGCTTGTTGCAACTCAGTGTGTAAAGAGGATGCCAAAGCCTTTATCCAAGAAACACTTTAACAAAATTGCCTCTTTTCCTTCATTGCTGCTGCTTTGTTGCCTATATAATAGTGGCGTCTGATTACTTTTCATCCCTAATAGCTGTTGCTTTATTAGAGAAATCCTGTTACGCTTTCACAATGTTGAATTGTCTTCCATTGATTAACACTGTGGATTGTGACAAAATTGCCTCACGCCCTTAGTAGCTGCTGCTTTGTTGGAGAATACTGTATCGCTTTCACAACATAGAATTGTTTTTTATTGAAACGCTCCCCGCAGACATTTGATCGGTTATACGAGTGCGTGGAAGGGTACTTGAAGTCCGTGCAGGACGTGACTTAAAAGGTGCCTGCCGTGTCAGGATGGCCGAGCGGTTTAATTTTTTTACTTTTGTTGAGGTAAAATGTGAGCATCTTTCCTGTCTGAAGCCATAAAACTCCTGAACTTAAGCCAAAAGATAGATATGCGCATCTTAGAAAGATCAAATGAGGTTTCCCAGTACAGAATCGACTGGAGAAGAAAGGCCTCAGTTGTTGTTTGACAAGATATGCATGAAATCTGTTAATTTCTTCTGATTCTATGGTTTCTTTTAGATGCTACACAGTGAGGCAAAGATGAAGCCTTGTTTTGGGCTGGAGGAAAAACCTGGCCACGGCAAATAACTGAAGTCAAGAAATGATGAAATGAGAGTTGCCAAAAGCCTATCCAACCAGGGCCCCATGCTTACGGCATGCACATCAGGTAGTCGTGGCCGAGTGGGTAAGGCGATGGACTAAAATTGCCTCACAGGCGTGATAGCTGCTTCTTTGTTGGAGAATCCTGTATCGCTTTCACAACGTTGAATTGTTTTCCATTGAATTGCTACCCGTAGACATTTAATCGGTTATACGAGTGTGTGGAAGGGTACTTGAAGTCCGTGCAGGACGTGACTTAAAAGGTGCCTGCCGTGTCAGGATGGCCGAGCAGTTTAATTTTTTTACTTTTGTTGAGGTAAAATGTGAGCATCTTTCCTGTCTGAAGCCATAAATCTCCTGAACTTAAGCCAAAAGATAGATATGCGCATCTTAGAAAGATCAAATGAGGTTTCCCAGTACAGAATCGACTGGAGAAGAAGGCCTCAGTTGTTGTTTGACAAGATATGCATGAAATCTGTTAATTTCTTCTGATTCTATGGTTTGTTTTAGATGCTGCACAGTGAGACATAGATGAAGCCTTGTTTTGGGCTGGAGGAAAAACCTGGCCACGGCGAATAACTGAAGTCAAGAAATGATGAAATGAGAGTTGCCAAAAGCCTATCCAACCAGGGCCCCACGCTTACGGCGTGCACATCAGGGAGTCGTGGCCGAGTGGGTAAGGCGATGGACTAAAATTGCCTCACAGCCGTAATAGCTGCTGCTTTGTTGGAGAATCCTGTATCGCTTTCACAACGTTGAATTGTTTTCCATTGAATTGCTACCCGTAGACATTTAATTGGTTATACAAGTGTGTGGAAGGGTACCTGAAGTCCGTGCACCACGTTTCTTAAAAAGTGCCTGCCGTGGCGAATAACTGAAGTCAAGAAATGATGAAATGAGAGTTGCCAAAAGCCTATCCAACCAGGGCCCCACGCTTACGGCGTGCACATCAGGTAGTCGTGGCCGAGTGGTTAAGGCGATGGACTAGAAATCCATTGGGGTCTCCCCGCGCAGGTTCGAATCCTGCCGATTACGTCTGTCATCTTGAGCAACAAAGGCTTGTTGCAACTCAGTGTGTAAAGAGGATGCCAAAGCCTTTATCCAAGAAACACTGTAACAAAATTGCCTCTTTTCCTTGATTGCTGCTGCTTTGTTGCCTATATAATAGTGACATCTGATTACTTTTCATCCATAATAGCTCTTGCTTTATTCGAGAAATCCTGTTACGCTTTCACAATGTTGAATTGTCTTCCATTGATTAACACTGTGGATTGTGACAAAATTGCCTCACGCCCTTAGTAGCTGCTGCTTTGTTGGAGAATACTGTATCGCTATCACAACATAGAATTGTTTTTTATTGAAACGCTCCCCACAGACATTTGATCGGTTATATGAGTGCGTGGAAGGGTACTTGAAGTCCGTGCAGGACGTGACTTAAAAGGTGCCTGCCGTGTCATTATGGCCGAGCGGTTTAATTTTTTTACTTTTGTTGAGGTAAAATGTGAGCATCTTTCCTGTCTGAAGCCATAAAACTCCTGAACTTAAGCCAAAAGATAGATATGCGCATCTTAGAAAGATCAAATGAGGTTTCCCAGTACAGAATCGACTGGAGAAGAAAAACCTGGCCACGGCGAATAACTGAAGTCAAGAAATGATGAAATGAGAGTTGCCAAAAGCCTATCCAACCAGGGCCCCACGCTTACGGCGTGCACATCAGGTAGTCGTGGCCGAGTGGGTAAGGCGATGGACTAAAATTGCCTCACAGCCGTAATAGCTGCTGCTTTGTTGGAGAATCCTGTATCGCTTTCACAACGTTGAATTGTTTTCCATTGAATTGCTACCCGTAGACATTTAATCGGTTATACGAGTGTGTGGAAGGGTACCTGAAGTCCGTGCACGACGTTTCTTAAAACGTGCCTGCCGTGTCAGGATGGCCGAGCGGTCTAAGGCGCTGCGTTCAGGTCGCAGTCTCTCCTGGAGGCGTGGGTTCGAATCCCACTTCTGACAAGAGCACCTTCTCTTTGTTGCAGTGAGGAAAACATTGTTGGATCTGCATCAAAAACCTTGACGTCTCACAGCATAGCATTGCTTGCAAGCGAGTAAGTTTGTGCTTTTCTTCATCAAGCGCTGGTTTCATCAATGTTTTGCAAGGTGTATACTGCCTGGGTGTGTTGCTGAGGTAAAGCCCTTAGCAAGGGTGCCAAAGTGAAGGCTATGATTTCTGAACTGAACTTCCTTTTCATCACATATACTCAAAAATCTTTAGATATGTTTCAGCACATGTTTGAAGGCAGAAGAGAAGGACTCAGCTTTCCCTTGACGATTGGGGATGAAAAGTTGTCATTGTTCATGATTCAAGGGTTGATTTCATCTTTCTGTCTGCATTTTACAGCACTGCCCATAGATGGTTGCAGAGGGTACTCTCTAAACTGCTTTGCTGTTTGTTAAGGTAACATGTGAGCATCGTTCCTGTCTGAAGCCATAAAACTCCTGAACTTAAGCCAAATGATAGATATGCGAAAGATCAAATGAGGTTTCCCAGTACAGAATCCAATGGAGAAGAAGGCCTCAGTTGGTGTTTGACAAGATATGCATGAAATCTGTTAATTTCGTCTGATTCTATGGTTTGTTTTAGATGCTGCACAGTGAGGCAAAGATGAAGCCTTGTTTTGGGGTGGAGGAAAAACCTGGCCACGGCGAATAACTGAAGTCAAGAAATGATGAAATGAGAGTTGCCAAAAGCCTATCCAACCAGGGCCCCACGCTTACGGCATGCACATCAGGTAGTCGTGGCCGAGTGGTTAAGGCGAGGTTCGAATCCTGCCGATTACGTCTGTCATCTTGAGCAACAAAGGCTTGTTGCAACTCAGTGTGTAAAAAGGATGCCAAAGCCTTTATCCAAGAAACACTGTAACAAAATTGCCTCTTTTCCTTGATTGCTGCTGCTTTGTTGCCTATATAATAGTGACGTCTGATTACTTTTCATCCATAATAGCTGTTGCTTTATTAGAGAAATCCTGTTACGCTTTCACAATGTTGAATTGTCTTCCATTGATTAACACTGTGGATTGTGACAAAATTGCCTCACGCCCTTAGTAGCTGCTGTTTTGTTGGAGAATACTGTATCGCTTTCACAACATAGAATTGTTTTTTATTGAAACGCTCCCCGCAGACATTTGATCGGTTATACGAGTGCGTGGAAGGGTACTTGAAGTCCGTGCAGGACGTGACTTAAAAGGTGCCTGCCGTGTCAGGATGGCCGAGCGGTTTAATTTTTTTACTTTTGTTGAGGTAAAATGTGAGCATCTTTCCTGTCTGAAGCCATAAAACTCCTGAACTTAAGCCAAAAGATAGATATGCGCATCTTAGAAAGATCAAATGAGGTTTCCCAGTACAGAATCGACTGGAGAAGAAAGGCCTCAGTTGTTGTTTGACAAGATATGCATGAAATCTGTTAATTTCTTCTGATTCTATGGTTTCTTTTAGATGCTGCACAGTGAGGCAAAGATGAAGCCTTGTTTTGGGCTGGAGGAAAAACCTGGCCACGGCAAATAACTGAAGTCAAGAAATGATGAAATGAGAGTTGCCAAAAGCCTATCCAACCAGGGCCCCATGCTTACGGCATGCACATCAGGTAGTCGTGGCCGAGTGGGTAAGGCGATGGACTAAAATTGCCTCACAGGCGTGATAGCTGCTTCTTTGTTGGAGAATCCTGTATCGCTTTCACAACGTTGAATTGTTTTCCATTGAATTGCTACCCGTAGACATTTAATCGGTTATACGAGTGTGTTGAGGGTACTTGAAGTCCGTGCAGGACGTGACTTAAAAGGTGCCTGCCGTGTCAGGATGGCCGAGCAGTTTAATTTTTTTACTTTTGTTGAGGTAAAATGTGAGCATCTTTCCTGTCTGAAGCCATAAATCTCCTGAACTTAAGCCAAAAGATAGATATGCGCATCTTAGAAAGATCAAATGAGGTTTCCCAGTACAGAATCGACTGGAGAAGAAGGCCTCAGTTGTTGTTTGACAAGATATGCATGAAATCTGTTAATTTCTTCTGATTCTATGGTTTGTTTTAGATGCTGCACAGTGAGACATAGATGAAGCCTTGTTTTGGGCTGGAGGAAAAACCTGGCCACGGCGAATAACTGAAGTCAAGAAATGATGAAATGAGAGTTGCCAAAAGCCTATCCAACCAGGGCCCCACGCTTACGGCGTGCACATCAGGTAGTCGTGGCCGAGTGGGTAAGGCGATGGACTAAAATTGCCTCACAGCCGTAATAGCTGCTGCTTTGTTGGAGAATCCTGTATCGCTTTCACAACGTTGAATTGTTTTCCATTGAATTGCTACCCGTAGACATTTAATTGGTTATACGAGTGTGTGGAAGGGTACCTGAAGTCCGTGCACCACGTTTCTTAAAAAGTGCCTGCCGTGGCGAATAACTGAAGTCAAGAAATGATGAAATGAGAGTTGCCAAAAGCCTATCCAACCAGGGCCCCACGCTTACGGCGTGCACATCAGGTAGTCGTGGCCGAGTGGTTAAGGCGATGGACTAGAAATCCATTGGGGTCTCCCCGCGCAGGTTCGAATCCTGCCGATTACGTCTGTCATCTTGAGCAACAAAGGCTTGTTGCAACTCAGTGTGTAAAGAGGATGCCAAAGCCTTTATCCAAGAAACACTGTAACAAAATTGCCTCTTTTCCTTGATTGCTGCTGCTTTGTTGCCTATATAATAGTGACATCTGATTACTTTTCATCCATAATAGCTCTTGCTTTATTCGAGAAATCCTGTTACGCTTTCACAATGTTGAATTGTCTTCCATTGATTAACACTGTGGATTGTGACAAAATTGCCTCACGCCCTTAGTAGCTGCTGCTTTGTTGGAGAATACTGTATCGCTATCACAACATAGAATTGTTTTTTATTGAAACGCTCCCCACAGACATTTGATCGGTTATACGAGTGCGTGGAAGGGTACTTGAAGTCTGTGCAGGACGTGACTTAAAAGGTGCCTGCCGTGTCATTATGGCCGAGCGGTTTAATTTTTTTACTTTTGTTGAGGTAAAATGTGAGCATCTTTCCTGTCTGAAGCCATAAAACTCCTGAACTTAAGCCAAAAGATAGATATGCGCATCTTAGAAAGATCAAATGAGGTTTCCCAGTACAGAATTGACTGGAGAAGAAAAACCTGGCCACGGCGAATAACTGAAGTCAAGAAATGATGAAATGAGAGTTGCCAAAAGCCTATCCAACCAGGGCCCCACGCTTACGGCGTGCACATCAGGTAGTCGTGGCCGAGTGGGTAAGGCGTTGGACTAAAATTGCCTCACAGCCGTAATAGCTGCTGCTTTGTTGGAGAATCCTGTATCGCTTTCACAACGTTGAATTGTTTTCCATTGAATTGCTACCCGTAGACATTTAATTGGTTATACGAGTGTGTGGAAGGGTACCTGAAGTCCGTGCACGACGTTTCTTAAAAAGTGCCTGCCGTGTCAGGATGGCCGAGCGGTCTAAGGCGCTGCGTTTAGGTCGCAGTCTCTCCTGGAGGCGTGGGTTCGAATCCCACTTCTGACAAGAGCACCTTCTCTTTGTTGCAGTGAGGAAAACATTGTTGGATCTGCATCAAAAACCTTGACGTCTCACAGCATAGCATTGCTTGCAAGCGAGTTAGTTTGTGCTTTTCTTCATCAAGCGCTGGTTTCATCGATGTTTTGCAAGGTGTATACTGCCTGGGTGTGTTGCTGAGGTAAAGCCCTTAGCAAGGGTGCCAAAATGAAGGCTATGATTTCTGAACTGAACTTCCTTTTCATCACATATACTCAAAAATCTTTAGATATGTTTCAGCACATGTTTGAAGGCAGAAGAGAAGGACTCAGCTTTCACTTGACGATTGGGGATGAAAAGTTGTCATTGTTCATGATTCAAGGGTTTATTTAATCTTTCTGTCTGCATTTTACAGCACTGCCCATAGATGGTTGCAGAGGGTACTCTCTAAACTGCTTTGCTGTTTGTTAAGGTAACATGTGAGCATCGTTCCTGTCTGAAGCCCTAAAACTCCTGAACTTAAGCCAAATGATAGATATGCGAAAGATCAAATGAGGTTTCCCAGTACAGAATCCAATGGAGAAGAAGGCCTCAGTTGGTGTTTGACAAGATATGCATGAAATCTGTTAATTTCGTCTGATTCTATGGTTTGTTTTAGATGCTGCACAGTGAGGCAAAGATGAAGCCTTGTTTTGGGGTGGAGGAAAAACCTGGCCACGGCGAATAACTGAAGTCAAGAAATGATGAAATGAGAGTTGCCAAAAGCCTATCCAACCAGGGCCCCACGCTTACGGCGTGCACATCAGGTAGTCGTGGCCGAGTGGTTAAGGCGAAGGACTAGAAATCCATTGGGGTCTCCCCGCGCAGGTTCGAATCCTGCCGATTACGTCTGTCATCTTGAGCAACAAAGGCTTGTTGCAACTCAGTGTGTAAAGAGGATGCCAAAGCCTTTATCCAAGAAACACTGTAACAAAATTGCCTCTTTTCTTTGATTGCTGCTGCTTTGTTGCCTATATAATAGTGACATCTGATTACTTTTCATCCATAATAGCTCTTGCTTTATTAGAGAAATCCTGTTACGCTTTCACAATGTTGAATTGTCTTCCATTGATTAACACTGTGGATTGTGACAAAATTGCCTCACGCCCTTAGTAGCTGCTGTTTTGTTGGAGAATGCTGTATCGCTTTCACAACATAGAATTGTTTTTTATTGAAACGCTCCCCGCAGACATTTGATCGGTTATACGAGTGCGTGGAAGGGTACTTGAAGTCTGTGCAGGACGTGACTTAAAAGGTGCCTGCCGTGTCAGGATGGCCGAGCGGTTTAATTTTTTTACTTTTGTTGATGTAAAATGTGAGCATCTTTCCTGTCTGAAGCCATAAAACTCCTGAACTTAAGCCAAAAGATAGATATGCGCATCTTAGAAAGATCAAATGAGGTTTCCCAGTACAGAATCGACTGGAGAAGAAAGGCCTCAGTTGTTGTTTGACAAGATATGCATGAAATCTGTTAATTTCTTCTGATTCTATGGTTTCTTTTAGATGCTGCACAGTGAGGCAAAGATGAAGCCTTGTTTTGGGCTGGAGGAAAAACCTGGCCACGGCGAATAACTGAAGTCAAGAAATGATGAAATGAGAGTTGCCAAAAGCCTATCCAACCAGGGCCCCATGCTTACGGCGTGCACATCAGGTTGTCGTGGCCGAGTGGGTAAGGCGATGGACTAAAATTGCCTCACAGGCGTAATAGCTGCTTCTTTGTTGGAGAATCCTGTATCGCTTTCACAACGTTGAATTGTTTTCCATTGAATTGCTACCCGTAGACATTTAATCGGTTATACGAGTGTGTGGAAGGGTACTTGAAGTCCGTGCAGGACGTGACTTAAAAGGTGCCTGCCGTGTCAGGATGGCCGAGCGGTTTAATTTTTTTACTTTTGTTGAGGTAAAATGTGAGCATCTTTCCTGTCTGAGGCCATAAAACTCCTGAACTTAAGCCAAAAGATAGATATGCGCATCTTAGAAAGATCAAATGAGGTTTCCCAGTACAGAATCGACTGGAGAAGAAAGGCCTCAGTTGTTGTTTGACAAGATATGCATGAAATCTGTTAATTTCTTCTGATTCTATGGTTTGTTTTAGATGCTGCACAGTGAGACAAAGATGAAGCCTTGTTTTGGGCTGGAGGAAAAACCTGGCCACGGCGAATAACTGAAGTCAAGAAATGATGAAATGAGAGTTGCCAAAAGCCTATCCAACCAGGGCCCCACACTTACGGCGTGCACATCAGGTAGTCGTGGCCGAGTGGGTAAGGCGATGGACTAAAATTGCCTCACAGCCGTAATAGCTGCTGCTTTGTTGGAGAATCCTGTATCGCTTTCCCAACGTTGAATTGTTTTCCATTGAATTGCTACCCGTAGACATTTAATTGGTTATACGAGTGTGTGGAAGGGTACCTGAAGTCCGTGCACGACGTTTCTTAAAAAGTGCCTGCCGTGTCAGGATGGCCGAGCGGTCTAAGGCGCTGCGTTCAGGTCGCAGTCTCTCCTGGAGGCGTGGGTTCGAATCCCACTTCTGACAAGACCACCTTCTCTTTGTTGCAGTGAGGAAAACATTGTTGGATCTGCATCAAAAACCTTGACGTCTCACAGCATAGCATTGCTTGCAAGCGAGTAAGTTTGTGCTTTTCTTCATCAAGCGCTGGTTTCATCAATGTTTTGCAAGGTGTATACTGCCTGGGTGCGTTGCTGAGGTAAAGCCCTTAGCAAGGGTGCCAAAGTGAAGGCTATGATTTCTGAACTGAACTTCCTTTTCATCACATATACTCAAAAATCTTTAGACATGTTTCAGCACATGTTTGAAGGCAGAAGAGAAGGACTCAGCTTTCCCTTGACGATTGGGGATGAAAAGTTGTCATTGTTCATGATTCAAGGGTTTATTTCATCTTTCTGTCTGCATTTTACAGCACTGCCCATAGATGGTTGCAGAGGGTACTCTCTAAACTGCTTTGCTGTTTGTTAAGGTAACATGTGAGCATCGTTCCTGTCTGAAGCCATAAAACTCCTGAACTTAAGCCAAATGATAGATATGCGAAAGATCAAATGAGGTTTCCCTGTACAGAATCCAATGGAGAAGAAGGCCTCAGTTGCTGTTTGACAAGATATGCATGAAATCTGTTAATTTCGTCTGATTCTATAGTTTGTTTTAGATGCTGCACAGTGAGGCAAAGATGAAGCCTTGTTTTGGGGTGGAGGAAAAACCTGGCCACGGCGAATAACTGAAGTCAAGAAATGATGAAATGAGAGTTGCCAAAAGCCTATCCAACCAGGGCCCCACGCTTACGGCGTGCACATGAGGTAGTCGTGGCCGAGTGGTTAAGGCGATGGACTAGAAATCCATTGGGGTCTCCCCGTGCAGGTTCGAATCCTGCCGATTACGTCTGTCATCTTGAGCAACAAAGGCTTGTTGCAACTCAGTGTGTAAAGAGGATGCCAAAGCCTTTATCCAAGAAACACTGTAACAAAATTGCCTCTTTTCCTTGATTGCTGCTGCTTTGTTGCCTATATAATAGTGACATCTGATTACTTTTCATCCATAATAGCTCTTGCTTTATTAGAGAAATCCTGTTACGCTTTCACAATGTTGAATTGTCTTCCATTGATTAACACTGTGGATTGTGACAAAATTGCCTCACGCCCTTAGTAGCTGCTGCTTTGTTGGAGAATACTGTATCGCTATCACAACATAGAATTGTTTTTTATTGAAACGCTCCCCACAGACATTTGATCGGTTATATGAGTGCGTGGAAGGGTACTTGAAGT
>QNUK01000966.1:78722-83722 GCA_013621035.1 Clarias magur | reverse complement strand
AGTTTGTGCTTTTCTTCATCAAGCGCTGGTTTCATCAATGTTTTGCAAGGTGTATACTGCCTGGGTGTGTTGCTGAGGTAAAGCCCTTAGCAAGGGTGCCAAAGTGAAGGCTATGATTTCTGAACTGAACTTCCTTTTCATCACATATACTCAAAAATCTTTAGATATGTTTCAGCACATGTTTGAAGGCAGAAGAGAAGGACTCAGCTTTCCCTTGACGATTGGGGATGAAAAGTTGTCATTGTTCATGATTCAAGGGTTTATTTCATCTTTCTGTCTGCATTTTACAGCACTGCCCATAGATGGTTGCAGAGGGTACTCTCTAAACTGCTTTGCTGTTTGTTAAGGTAACATGTGAGCATCGTTCCTGTCTGAAGCCATAAAACTCCTGAACTTAAGCCAAATGATAGATATGCGAAAGATCAAATGAGGTTTCCCTGTACAGAATCCAATGGAGAAGAAGGCCTCAGTTGGTGTTTGACAAGATATGCATGAAATCTGTTAATTTCATCTGATTCTATGGTTTGTTTTAGATGCTGCACAGTGAGGCAAAGATGAAGCCTTGTTTTGGGGTGGAGGAAAAACCTGGCCACGGCGAATAACTGAAGTCAAGAAATGATGAAATGAGAGTTGCCAAAAGCCTATCCAACCAGGGCCCCACGCTTACGGCGTGCACATCAGGTAGTCGTGGCCGAGTGGTTAAGGCGATGGACTAGAAATCCATTGGGGTCTCCCCGCGCAGGTTCGAATCCTGCCGATTACGTCTGTCATCTTGAGCAACAAAGGCTTGTTGCAACTCAGTGTGTAAAGAGGATGCCAAAGCCTTTATCCAAGAAACACTGTAACAAAATTGCCTCTTTTCCTTGATTGCTGCTGATTTGTTGCCTATATAATAGTGACATCTGATTACTTTTCATCCATAATAGCTCTTGCTTTATTAGAGAAATCCTGTTACGCTTTCACAATGTTGAATTGTCTTCCATTGATTAACACTGTGGATTGTGACAAAATTGCCTCACGCCCTTAGTAGCTGCTGCTTTGTTGGAGAATACTGTATCGCTATCACAACATAGAATTGTTTTTTATTGAAACGCTCCCCACAGACATTTGATCGATTATACGAGTGCGTGGAAGGGTACTTGAAGTCCGTGCAGGACGTGACTTAAAAGGTGCCTGCCGTGTCATTATGGCCGAGCGGTTTAATTTTTTTACTTTTGTTGAGGTAAAATGTGAGCATCTTTCCTGTCTGAAGCCATAAAACTCCTGAACTTAAGCCAAAAGATAGATATGCGCATCTTAGAAAGATCAAATGAGGTTTCCCAGTACAGAATCGACTGGAGAAGAAAAACCTGGCCATGGCGAATAACTGAAGTCAAGAAATGATGAAATGAGAGTTGCCAAAAGCCTATCCAACCAGGGCCCCATGCTTACGGCGTGCACATCAGGTAGTCGTGGCCGAGTGGGTAAGGCGATGGACTAAAATTGCCTCACAGCCGTAATAGCTGCTTCTTTGTTGGAGAATCCTGTATCGCTTTCACAACGTTGAATTGTTTTCCATTGAATTGCTACCCGTAGACATTTAATCGGTTATACGAGTGTGTGGAAGGGTACCTGAAGTCCGTGCACGACGTTTCTTAAAAAGTGCCTGCCGTGTCAGGATGGCTGAGCGGTCTAAGGCGCTGCGTTCAGGTCGCAGTCTCTCCTGGAGGCGTGGGTTCGAATCCCACTTCTGACAAGACCACCTTCTCTTTGTTGCAGTGAGGAAAACATTGTTGGATCTGCATCAAAAACCTTGACGTCTCACAGCATAGCATTGCTTGCAAGCGAGTAAGTTTGTGCTTTTCTTCATCAAGCGCTGGTTTCATCAATGTTTTGCAAGGTGTATACTGCCTGGGTGTGTTGCTGAGGTAAAGCCCTTAGCAAGGGTGCCAAAGTGAAGGCTATGATTTCTGAACTGAACTTCCTTTTCATCACATATACTCAAAAATCTTTAGATATGTTTCAGCACATGTTTGAAGGCAGAAGAGAAGGACTCAGCTTTCCCTTGACGATTGGGGATGAAAAGTTGTCATTGTTCATGATTCAAGGGTTTATTTCATCTTTCTGTCTGCATTTTACAGCACTGCCCATAGATGGTTGCAGAGGGTACTCTCTAAACTGCTTTGCTGTTTGTTAAGGTAACATGTGAGCATCGTTCCTGTCTGAAGCCATAAAACTCCTGAACTTAAGCCAAATGATAGATATGCGAAAGATCAAATGAGGTTTCCCAGTACAGAATCGACTGGAGAAGAAAGGCCTCAGTTGTTGTTTGACAAGATATGCATGAAATCTGTTAATTTCTTCTGATTCTATGGTTTGTTTTAGATGCTGCACAGTGAGACAAAGATGAAGCCTTGTTTTGGGCTGGAGGAAAAACCTGGCCACGGCGAATAACTGAAGTCAAGAAATGATGAAATGAGAGTTGCCAAAAGCCTATCCAACCAGGGCCCCACACTTACGGCGTGCACATCAGGTAGTCGTGGCCGAGTGGGTAAGGCGATGGACTAGAAATCCATTAGGGTCTCCAGCACTTGGATTCGATCCTGCCGATTCGTCTATCTTGACAACAAGGCTTGTTGCAACTCAATTGTGTGTAAAGGGATACCCAAAGCCTTTATCAAGAAACACTGTAACAAAATTGCCTCTTTTCCTTGATTGCTGCTGCTTTGTTTGCCTATATAATAGTGACATCTGATTACTTTTCATCCTGTAGCTTTTGCTTTATTAGAAATCCTGTTCGCTTTCCACGAAGATTGTCTTCCATTGTTCTTTTACTGTGGATTGTGACAAAATTTACCTCGCACTTGAAAACGCTGCTGCTTTGTTTGAAGTACTGTATCGCTATCACAACATAGAATTGTTTTTTATTGAAACGCTCCCCACAGACATTTGATCGGTTATACGAGTGCGTGGAAGGGTACTTGAAGTCCGTGCAGGACGTGACTTAAAAGGTGCCTGCCGTGTCATTATGGCCGAGCGGTTTAATTTTTTTACTTTTGTTGAGGTAAAATGTGAGCATCTTTCCTGTCTGAAGCCATAAAACTCCTGAACTTAAGCCAAAAGATAGATATGCGCATCTTAGAAAGATCAAATGAGGTTTCCCAGTACAGAATCGACTGGAGAAGAAAGGCCTCAGTTGTTGTTTGACAAGATATGCATGAAATCTGTTAATTTCTTCTGATTCTATGGTTTGTTTTAGATGCTGCACAGTGAGACAAAGATGAAGCCTTGTTTTGGGCTGGAGGAAAAACCTGGCCACGGCAAATAACTGAAGTCAAGAAATGATGAAATGAGAGTTGCCAAAAGCCTATCCAACCAGGGCCCCATGCTTACGGCATGCACATCAGGTAGTCGTGGCCGAGTGGGTAAGGCGATGGACTAAAATTGCCTCACAGGCGTGATAGCTGCTTTTTTGTTGGAGAATCCTGTATCGCTTTCACAACGTTGAATTGTTTTCCATTGAATTGCTACCCGTAGACATTTAATCGGTTATACGAGTGTGTGGAAGGGTACTTGAAGTCCGTGCAGGACGTGACTTAAAAGGTGCCTGCCGTGTCAGGATGGCCGAGCGGTTTAATTTTTTTACTTTTGTTGAGGTAAAATGTGAGCATCTTTCCTGTCTGAAGCCATAAAACTCCTGAACTTAAGCCAAAAGATAGATATGCGCATCTTAGAAAGATCAAATGAGGTTTCCCAGTACAGAATCGACTGGAGAAGAAAAACCTGGCCACGGCGTATAACTGAAGTCAAGAAATGATGAAATGAGAGTTGCCAAAAGCCTATCCAACCAGGGCCCCACGCTTACGGCGTGCACATCAGGTAGTCGTGGCCGAGTGGGTAAGGCGATGGACTAAAATTGCCTCACAGCCGTAATAGCTGCTGCTTTGTTGGAGAATCCTGTATCGCTTTCACAACGTTGAATTGTTTTCCATTGAATTGCTACCCGTAGACATTTAATTGGTTATACGAGTGTGTGGAAGGGTACCTGAAGTCCGTGCACGACGTTTCTTAAAAAGTGCCTGCCGTGTCAGGATGGCCGAGCGGTCTAAGGCGCTGCGTTCAGGTCGCAGTCTCTCCTGGAGGCGTGGGTTCGAATCCCACTTCTGACAAGAGCACCTTCTCTTTGTTGCAGTGAGGAAAACATTGTTGGATCTGCATCAAAAACCTTGACGTCTCACAGCATAGCATTGCTTGCAAGCGAGTAAGTTTGTGCTTTTCTTCATCAAGCGCTGGTTTCATCAATGTTTTGCAAGGTGTATACTGCCTGGGTGTGTTGCTGAGGTAAAGCCCTTAGCAAGGGTGCCAAGTGAAGGCTATGATTTCTGAACTGAACTTCCTTTTCATCACATATACTCAAAAATCTTTAGACATGTTTCAGCACATGTTTGAAGGCAGAAGAGAAGGACTGAGCTTTCCCTTGACGATTGGGGATGAAAAGTTGTCATTGTTCATGATTCAAGGGTTTATTTCATCTTTCTGTCTGCATTTTACAGCACTGCCCATAGATGGTTGCAGAGGGTACTCTCTAAACTGCTTTGCTGTTTGTTAAGGTAACATGTGAGCATCGTTCCTGTCTGAAGCCATAAAACTCCTGAACTTAAGCCAAATGATAGATATGCGAAAGATCAAATGAGGTTTCCCAGTACAGAATCCAATGGAGAAGAAGGCCTCAGTTGGTGTTTGACAAGATATGCATGAAATCTGTTAATTTCGTCTGATTCTATGGTTTGTTTTAGATGCTGCACAGTGGGGCAAAGATGAAGCCTTGTTTTGGGGTGGAGGAAAAACCTGGCCACGGCGAATAACTGAAGTCAAGAAATGATGAAATGAGAGTTGCCAAAAGCCTATCCAACCAGGGCCCCACGCTTACGGCGTGCACATCAGGGAGTCGTGGCCGAGCGGTTAAGGCGATGGACTAGAAATCCATTGGGGTCTCCCCGCGCAGGTTCGAATCCTGCCGA
>QNUK01000966.1:46222-66222 GCA_013621035.1 Clarias magur | reverse complement strand
TGGCCACGGCAAATAACTGAAGTCAAGAAATGATGAAATGAGAGTTGCCAAAAGCCTATCCAACCAGGGCCCCATGCTTACGGCGTGCACATCAGGTTGTCGTGGCCGAGTGGGTAAGGCGATGGACTAAAATTGCCTCACAGGCGTAATAGCTGCTTCTTTGTTGGAGAATCCTGTATCGCTTTCACAACGTTGAATTGTTTTCCATTGAATTGCTACCCGTAGACATTTAATTGGTTATACAAGTGTGTGGAAGGGTACCTGAAGTCCGTGCACCACGTTTCTTAAAAAGTGCCTGCCGTGGCGAATAACTGAAGTCAAGAAATGATGAAATGAGAGTTGCCAAAAGCCTATCCAACCAGGGCCCCACACTGACCACGGCAAAGGCACATCAGGTGTACCACCATGCGCGCGACCAAACCCAACGTTCTTTTACAGCTTTGTTTGGAGAATCCTGTATCGCTTTCACAACGCTTGAATTGTTTTCCCATTGAATTCACACCGTGAGACATTTAATTGGTTATAATGAGTGTGTGGAAGGGTACCTGAATGTCCGCGGGTACCCATTGCTTCTTAAAAAGTGCCTGTCAGAAGCGTCGAAATGGTTCATACGCCATGCTCAGGTCGCAGTCTCTCCTGGAGGCGTGGGGTCGAATCCCACTTCTGACAAGAGCACATTCTCTTTGTTGCAGTCAGGAAAACATTGTTGGATCTGCATCAAAAACCTGGACGTCTCACAGCATAGCTTTGCTTGCAAGCGAGGAAGTTTGTGCTTTTCTTCATCAAGCGCTGGTTTCATCAATGTTTTGCAAGGTGTATACTGCCTGGGTGTGTTGCTGAGGTAAAGCCCTTAGCAAGGGTGCCAAAATGAAGGCTATGATTTCTGAACTGAACTTCCTTTTCATCACATATACTGAAAAATCTTTAGACATGTTTCAGCACATGTTTGAAAGCAGAAGAGAAGGACTCAGCTTTCCCTTGACGATTGGGGATGAAAAGTTGTCATTGTTCATGATTCAAGGGTTTATTTCATCTTTCTGTCTGCATTTTACAGCACTGCCCATAGATGGTTGCAGAGGGTACTCTCTAAACTGCTTTGCTGTTTGTTAAGGTAACATGTGAGCATCGTTCCTGTCTGAAGCCATAAAACTCCTGAACGTAAGCCAAATGATAGATATGCGAAAGATCAAATGAGGTTTCCCAGTACAGAATCCAATGGAGAAGAAGGCCTCAGTTGGTGTTTGACAAGATATGCATGAAATCTGTTCATTTTGTTTGAGTCTATGGATTGTTTTAGACGCTGCACAGTGAGGCGAAGATAAAGCCTTGTTTTGGTGTGGAGGAAAAACGTCGCCACGGCGAATAACTGAAGTCAAGAAAGGTTGAAATGTGACGTGCCAAAAGCCTATTCAACCAGGGCCCCACGCTTACGGCGTGCACATCAGGTAGTCGTGGCCGAGTGGTTAAGGCGATGGACTAGAAATCCATTGGGGTCTCCCCGCGCAGGTTCGAATCCTGCCGATTACGTCTGTCATCTTGAGCAAGGAAGGCTTGTTGCAACTCAGGTTCTAAAGAGGATGCCACAGCCTTTATCATTGAGGAAACCTGTGACAAAATTGCCTCTCGCCCTTGGTTGCTGGTGCTTTGTTGCCTAGTGTTGTCTGATTGCTTTTTCATCCATAATAGCTGTTTCTTTATTAGAGAAATCCTGTTACGCTTTCACAATGTTGAATTGTCTTCCATTGATTAACACTGTGGATTGTGACAAAATTGCCTCACGCCCTTAGTAGCTGCTGCTTTGTTGGAGAATACTGTATCGCTTTCACAACATAGAATTGTTTTTTATTGAAACGCTCCCCACAGACATTTGATCGGTTATACGAGTGCGTGGAAGGGTCCTTGAAGTCCGTGCAGGACGTGACTTAAAAGGTGCCTGCCGTGTCATTATGGCCGAGCGGTTTAATTTTTTTACTTTTGTTGAGGTAAAATGTGAGCATCTTTCCTGTCTGAAGCCATAAAACTCCTGAACTTAAGCCAAAAGATAGATATGCGCATCTTAGAAAGATCAAATGAGGTTTCCCAGTACAGAATTGACTGGAGAAGAAAAACCTGGCCACGGCGAATAACTGAAGTCAAGAAATGATGAAATGAGAGTTGCCAAAAGCCTATCCAACCAGGGCCCCACGCTTACGGCGTGCACATCAGGTAGTCGTGGCCGAGTGGGTAAGGCGATGGACTAAAATTTCCTCACAGCCGTAATAGCTGCTGCTTTGTTGGAGAATCCTGTATCGCTTTCACAACGTTGAATTGTTTTCCATTGAATTGCTACCCGTAGACATTTAATCGGTTATACGAGTGCGTGGAAGGGTACTTGAAGTCCGTGCAGGACGTGACTTAAAAGGTGCCTGCCGTGTCAGGATGGCCGAGCGGTTTAATTTTTTTACTTTTGTTGAGGTAAAATGTGAGCATCTTTCCTGTCTGAAGCCATAAAACTCCTGAACTTAAGCCAAAAGATAGATATGCGCATCTTAGAAAGATCAAATGAGGTTTCCCAGTACAGAATCGACTGGAGAAGAAAGGCCTCAGTTGTTGTTTGACAAGATATGCATGAAATCTGTTAATTTCTTCTGATTCTATGGTTTGTTTTAGATGCTGCACAGTGAGACAAAGATGAAGCCTTGTTTTGGGCTGGAGGAAAAACCTGGCCACGGCGAATAACTGAAGTCAAGAAAGGATGAAATGAGAGTTGCCAAAAGCCTATCCAACCAGGGCCCCACACTTACGGCGTGCACATCAGGTAGTCGTGGCCGAGTGGGTAAGGCGATGGACTAAAATTGCCTCACAGCCGTAATAGCTCCTGCTTTGTTGGAGAATGCTGTATCGCTTTCACAACGTTGAATTGTTTTCCATTGAATTGCTACCCGTAGACATTTAATCGGGTTATGAAAGTGTGTGGAAGGTATCAAGTCCCGCAGGTAGACGGATCAAAAGGTACCATGTGTCAGGATGGCCGAGCGACAGAATTACTTTTGTTAAGGTAAAATGTGAGCATTGTTCCTGTCTGAAGCCTAAAAATCCTGAACTTAAGCCAAAGATAGATATGCGCATATTAGAATGATCAAATGAGGTTTCCCAGTACAGAATCGAATGGAGAAGAAGGCCTCGGTTGTTGTTTGACAAGATATGCATGAAATCTGTTCATTTCGTTTGATTCTATGGTTTGTTTTAGATGCTGCACAGTGCGGCAAAGATGAAGCCTTGTTTTGGGGTGGAGGAAAAACCTGGACACGGCGAATAATTGGAAGTCAAGAAACGATGAAATGAGCTGTGCCAAAAGCCTATCCAACCAGGGCCCCAATTTACGGGCGCGCGGCACATCAGGTAGTCGTGGCCGAAAGTGGGTAAGTATGGACTAAAATTGCCTCACAGTCAGAATAGCTGCTGCTTTGTTGAGAATCCTGTATCAGCTTTCACAACGCGAATTGTTTTCCATTGAATTACACCGTGACATTTAATTGGTTACACGAGTGTGCGGAAGGGTACTCCGAAGTCCGCACGACGCTTAAAAAAGTGCCTGCCGTGTCAGGATGGTCGAAGGTCTATAGCGCTACACCAGGTCGTGAAGCCTCCTGGAGGCGTGGTTCGAATCCCACTTCTGACAAGACCACCTTCTCTTTGTTGCAGTGAGGAAAACATTGTTGGATCTGCATCAAAAACCTTGACGTCTCACAGCATAGCATTGCTTGCAAGCGAGTAAGTTTGTGCTTTTCTTCATCAAGCGCTGGTTTCATCAATGTTTTGCAAGGCGTATACTGCCTGGGTGTGTTGCTGAGGTAAAGCCCTTAGCAAGGGTGCCAAGTGAAGGCTATGATTTCTGAACTGAACTTCCTTTTCATCACATATTATATACACTAAAATCTTTAGACATGTTTCAGCACATGTTTGAAGGCAGAAGAGAAGGACTCAGCTTTCCCTTGACGATTGGGGGTGAAAAGTTGTCATTGTTCATGATTCAAGGGTTTATTTCATCTTTCTGTCTGCATTTTACAGCACTGCCCATAGATGGTTGCAGAGGGTACTCTCTAAACTGCTTTGCTGTTTGTTAAGGTAAAATGTGAGCATCGTTCCTGTCTGAAGCCATAAAACCTGTCTTAAGCCAAAAGATAGATATGCGAAAGATCAAATGAGGTTTCCCAGTACAAAATCCAATGGAGAAGAAGGCCTCAGTTGGTGTTTGACAAGATATGCATGAAATCTGTTAATTTCGTCTGATTCTATGGTTTGTTTTAAATGCTGCACAGTGAGGCAAAGATGAAGCCTTGTTTTGGGGTGGAGGAAAAACCTGGCCACGGCGAATAACTGAAGTCAAGAAATGATGAAATGAGAGTTGCCAATAGCCTATCCAACCAGGGCCCCACGCTTACGGCGTGCACATCAGGTAGTCGTGGCCGAGTGGTTAAGGCGATGGACTAGAAATCCATTGGGGTCTCCCCGCGCAGGTTCGAATCCTGCCGATTACGTCTGTCATCTTGAGCAACAAAGGCTTGTTGCAACTCAGTGTGTAAAGAGGATGCCAAAGCCTTTATCCAAGAAACACTGTAACAAAATTGCCTCTTTTCCTTGATTGCTGCTGCTTTGTTGCCTATATAATAGTGACATCTGATTACTTTTCATCCATAATAGCTTTTGCTTTATTAGAGAAATCCTGTTACGCTTTCACAATGTTGAATTGTCTTCCATTGATTAACACTGTGGATTGTGACAAAATTGCCTCACGCACTTAGTAGCTGCTGCTTTGTTGGAGAATACTGTATCGCTATCACAACATAGAATTGTTTTTTATTGAAACGCTCCCCACAGACATTTGATCGGTTATACGAGTGCGTGGAAGGGTACTTGAAGTCCGTGCAGGACGTGACTTAAAAGGTGCCTGCCGTGTCATTATGGCCGAGCGGTTTAATTTTTTTACTTTTGTTGAGGTAAAATGTGAGCATCTTTCCTGTCTGAAGCCATAAAACTCCTGAACTTAAGCCAAAAGATAGATATGCGCATCTTAGAAAGATCAAATGAGGTTTCCCAGTACAGAATCGACTGGAGAAGAAAAACCTGGCCACGGCGAATAACTGAAGTCAAGAAATGATGAAATGAGAGTTGCCAAAAGCCTATCCAACCAGGGCCCCACGCTTACGGCGTGCACATCAGGTAGTCGTGGCCGAGTGGGTAAGGCGATGGACTAAAATTGCCTCACAGCCGTAATAGCTGCTGCTTTGTTGGAGAATCCTGTATCGCTTTCACAACGTTGAATTGTTTCCCATTGAATTGCTACCCGTAGACATTTAATTGGTTATACGAGTGTGTGGAAGGGTACCTGAAGTCCGTGCACGACGTTTCTTAAAACGTGCCTGCCGTGTCAGGATGGCCGAGCGGTCTAAGGCGCTGCGTTCAGGTCGCAGTCTCTCCTGGAGGCGTGGGTTCGAATCCCACTTCTGACAAGAGCACCTTCTCTTTGTTGCAGTGAGGAAAACATTGTTGGATCTGCATCAAAAACCTTGACGTCTCACAGCATAGCATTGCTTGCAAGCGAGTAAGTTTGTGCTTTTCTTCATCAAGCGCTGGTTTCATCAATGTTTTGCAAGGTGTATACTGCCTGGGTGTGTTGCTGAGGTAAAGCCCTTAGCAAGGGTGCCAAAGTGAAGGCTATGATTTCTGAACTGAACTTCCTTTTCATCACATATACTCAAAAATCTTTAGATATGTTTCAGCACATGTTTGAAGGCAGAAGAGAAGGACTCAGCTTTCCCTTGACGATTGGGGATGAAAGTTGTCATTGTTCATGATTCAAGGGTTTATTTCATCTTTCTGTCTGCATTTTACAGCACTGCCCATAGATGGTTGCAGAGGGTACTCTCTAAACTGCTTTGCTGTTTGTTAAGGTAACATGTGAGCATCGTTCCTGTCTGAAGCCATAAAACTCCTGAACTTAAGCCAAATGATAGATATGCGAAAGATCAAATGAGGTTTCCCAGTACAGAATCCAATGGAGAAGAAGGCCTCAGTTGTGTTTGACAAGATATGCATGAAATCTGTTAATTTCGTCTGATTCTATGGTTTGTTTTAGATGCTGCACAGTGAGGCAAAGATGAAGCCTTGTTTTGGGGTGGAGGAAAAACCTGGCCACGGCGAATAACTGAAGTCAAGAAATGATGAAATGAGAGTTGCCAAAAGCCTATCCAACCAGGGCCCCACGCTTACGGCGTGCACATCAGGTAGTCGTGGCCGAGTGGTTAAGGCGATGGACTAGAAATCCATTGGGGTCTCCCCGCGCAGGTTCGAATCCTGCCGATTACGTCTGTCATCTTGAGCAACAAAGGCTTGTTGCAACTCAGTGTGTAAAGAGGATGCCAAAGCCTTTATCCAAGAAACACTGTAACAAAATTGCCTCTTTTCCTTGATTGCTGCTGCTTTGTTGCCTATATAATAGTGACATCTGATTACTTTTCATCCATAATAGCTCTTGCTTTATTAGAGAAATCCTGTTACGCTTTCACAATGTTGAATTGTCTTCCATTGATTAACACTGTGGATTGTGACAAAATTGCCTCACGCCCTTAGTAGCTGCTGTTTTGTTGGAGAATGCTGTATCGCTTTCACAACATAGAATTGTTTTTTATTGAAACGCTCCCCGCAGACATTTGATCGGTTATACGAGTGCGTGGAAGGGTACTTGAAGTCCGTGCAGGACGTGACTTAAAAGGTGCCTGCCGTGTCAGGATGGCCGAGCGGTTTAATTTTTTTACTTTTGTTGAGGTAAAATGTGAGCATCTTTCCTGTCTGAAGCCATAAAACTCCTGAACTTAAGCCAAAAGATAGATATGCGCATCTTAGAAAGATCAAATGAGGTTTCCCAGTACAGAATCGACTGGAGAAGAAAGGCCTCAGTTGTTGTTTGACAAGATATGCATGAAATCTGTTAATTTCTTCTGATTCTATGGTTTGTTTTAGATGCTGCACAGTGAGGCAAAGATGAAGCCTTGTTTTGGGCTGGAGGAAAAACCTGGCCACGGCAAATAACTGAAGTCAAGAAATGATGAAATGAGAGTTGCCAAAAGCCTATCCAACCAGGGCCCCATGCTTACGGCGTGCACATCAGGTTGTCGTGGCCGAGTGGGTAAGGCGATGGACTAAAATTGCCTCACAGGCGTAATAGCTGCTTCTTTGTTGGAGAATCCTGTATTGCTTTCACAACGTTGAATTGTTTTCCATTGAATTGCTACCCGTAGACATTTAATCGGTTATACGAGTGTGTGGAAGGGTACTTGAAGTCCGTGCAGGACGTGACTTAAAAGGTGCCTGCCGTGTCAGGATGGCCGAGCGGTTTAATTTTTTTACTTTTGTTGAGGTAAAATGTGAGCATCTTTCCTGTCTGAAGCCATAAATCTCCTGAACTTAAGCCAAAAGATAGATATGCGCATCTTAGAAAGATCAAATGAGGTTTCCCAGTACAGAATCGACTGGAGAAGAAAGGCCTCAGTTGTTGTTTGACAAGATATGCATGAAATCTGTTAATTTCTTCTGATTCTATGGTTTGTTTTAGATGCTGCACAGTGAGACAAAGATGAAGCCTTGTTTTGGGCTGGAGGAAAAACCTGGCCACGGCGAATAACTGAAGTCAAGAAATGATGAAATGAGAGTTGCCAAAAGCCTATCCAACCAGGGCCCCACACTTACGGCGTGCACATCAGGTAGTCGTGGCCGAGTGGGTAAGGCGATGGACTAAAATTGCCTCTCAGCCGTAATAGCTGCTGCTTTGTTGGAGAATCCTGTATCGCTTTCACAACGTTGAATTGTTTTCCATTGAATTGCTACCCGTAGACATTTAATTGGTTATACGAGTGTGTGGAAGGGTACCTGAAGTCCGTGCACGTCGTTTCTTAAAAAGTGCCTGCCGTGTCAGGATGGCCGAGCGGTCTAAGGCGCTGCGTTCAGGTCGCAGTCTCTCCTGGAGGCGTGGGTTCGAATCCCACTTCTGACAAGAGCACCTTCTCTTTGTTGCAGTGAGGAAAACATTGTTGGATCTGCATCAAAAACCTTGACGTCTCACAGCATAGCATTGCTTGCAAGCGAGTAAGTTTGTGCTTTTCTTCATCAAGCGCTGGTTTCATCAATGTTTTGCAAGGTGTATACTGCCTGGGTGTGTTGCTGAGGTAAAGCCCTTAGCAAGGGTGCCAAGTGAAGGCTATGATTTCTGAACTGAACTTCCTTTTCATCACATATACTCAAAAATCTTTAGACATGTTTCAGCACATGTTTGAAGGCAGAAGAGAAGGACTCAGCTTTCCCTTGACGATTGGGGATGAAAAGTTGTCATTGTTCATGATTCAAGGGTTTATTTCATCTTTCTGTCTGCATTTTACAGCACTGCCCATAGATGGTTGCAGAGGGTACTCTCTAAACTGCTTTGCTGTTTGTTAAGGTATCATGTGAGCATCGTTCCTGTCTGAAGCCATAAAACTCCTGAACTTAAGCCAAATGATAGATATGCGAAAGATCAAATGAGGTTTCCCAGTACAGAATCGACTGGAGAAGAAAGGCCTCAGTTGTTGTTTGACAAGATATGCATGAAATCTGTTAATTTCTTCTGATTCTATGGTTTGTTTTAGATGCTGCACAGTGAGGCAAAGATGAAGCCTTGTTTTGGGCTGGAGGAAAAACCTGGCCACGGCGAATAACTGAAGTCAAGAAATGATGAAATGAGAGTTGCCAAAAGCCTATCCAACCAGGGCCCCACGCTTACGGCGTGCACATCAGGTAGTCGTGGCCGAGTGGTTAAGGCGATGGACTAGAAATCCATTGGGGTCTCCCCGCGCAGGTTCGAATCCTGCCGATTACGTCTGTCATCTTGAGCAACAAAGGCTTGTTGCAACTCAGTGTGTAAAGAGGATGCCAAAGCCTTTATCCAAGAAACACTTTAACAAAATTGCCTCTTTTCCTTCATTGCTGCTGCTTTGTTGCCTATATAATAGTGGCGTCTGATTACTTTTCATCCATAATAGCTGTTGCTTTATTAGAGAAATCCTGTTACGCTTTCACAATGTTGAATTGTCTTCCATTGATTAACACTGTGGATTGTGACAAAATTGCCTCACGCCCTTAGTAGCTGCTGCTTTGTTGGAGAATACTGTATCGCTTTCACAACATAGAATTGTTTTTTATTGAAACGCTCCCCGCAGACATTTGATCGGTTATACGAGTGCGTGGAAGGGTACTTGAAGTCTGTGCAGGACGTGACTTAAAAGGTGCCTGCCGTGTCAGGATGGCCGAGCGGTTTAATTTTTTTACTTTTGTTGAGGTAAAATGTGAGCATCTTTCCTGTCTGAAGCCATAAAACTCCTGAACTTAAGCCAAAAGATAGATATGCGCATTTTAGAAAGATCAAATGAGGTTTCCCAGTACAGAATCGAATGGAGAAGAAGGCCTCAGTTTATGTTTTACAAGATATGCATGAAATCTGTTAATTTCTTCTGTTTCTATGGTTTGTTTTAGATGCTGCACAGTGAGGCAAAGATGAAGCCTTGTTTTGGGGTGGAGGAAAAACCTGGCTCTGCGAATAACTGAAGTCAAGAAATGATGAAATGAGAGTTGCCAAAAGCCTATCCAACCAGGGCCCCACGCTTATGGCGTGCACATCAGGTAGTCGTGGCCGAGTGGGTAAGGCGATGGACTAAAATTGCCTCACAGCCGTAATAGCTGCTGCTTTGTTGGAGAATCCTGTATCGCTTTCACAACGTTGAATTGTTTTCCATTGAATTGCTACCCGTAGACATTTAATCGGTTATACGAGTGTGTGGAAGGGTACTTGAAGTCCGTGCAGGACGTGACTTAAAAGGTGCCTGCCGTGTCAGGATGGCCGAGCGGTTTAATTCTGTTACTTTTGTTGAGGTAAAATGTGAGCATCTTTCTTGTCTGAAGCCATAAATCTCCTGAACTTAAGCCAAAAGATAGATATGCGCATCTTAGAAAGATCAAATGAGGTTTCCCAGTACAGAATCGACTGGAGAAGAAGGCCTCAGTTGTTGTTTGACAAGATATGCATGAAATCTGTTAATTTCTTCTGATTCTATGGTTTGTTTTAGATGCTGCACAGTGAGACAAAGATGAAGCCTTGTTTTGGGCTGGAGGAAAAACCTGGCCACGGCGAATAACTGAAGTCAAGAAATGATGAAATGAGAGTTGCCAAAAGCCTATCCAACCAGGGCCCCACGCTTACGGCGTGCACATCAGGGAGTCGGGGCCGAGTGGGTAAGGCGATGGACTAAAATTGCCTCACAGCCGTAATAGCTGCTGCTTTGTTGGAGAATCCTGTATCGCTTTCACAACGTTGAATTGTTTTCCATTGAATTGCTACCCGTAGACATTTAATTGGTTATACGAGTGTGTGGAAGGGTACCTGAAGTCCGTGCACGACGTTTCTTAAAAAGCGCCTGCCGTGTCAGGATGGCCGAGCGGTCTAAGGCGCTGCGTTCAGGTCGCAATCTCTCCTGGAGGCGTGGGTTCGAATCCCACTTCTGACAAGAGCACCTTCTCTTTGTTGCAGTGAGGAAAACATTGTTGGATCTGCATCAAAAACCTTGACGTCTCACAGCATAGCATTGCTTGCAAGCGAGTAAGTTTGTGCTTTTCTTCATCAAGCGCTGGTTTCATCAATGTTTTGCAAGGTGTATACTGCCTGGGTGTGTTGCTGAGGTAAAGCCCTTAGCAAGGGTGCCAAAGTGAAGGCTATGATTTCTGAACTGAACTTCCTTTTCATCACATATACTCAAAAATCTTTAGACATGTTTCAGCACATGTTTGAAGGCAGAAGAGAAGGACTCAGCTTTCCCTTGACGATTGGGGATGAAAAGTTGTCATTGTTCATGATTCAAGGGTTTATTTCATCTTTCTGTCTGCATTTTACAGCACTGCCCATAGATGGTTGCAGAGGGTACTCTCTAAACTGCTTTGCTGTTTGTTAAGGTAACATGTGAGCATCGTTCCTGTCTGAAGCCATAAAACTCCTGAACTTAAGCCAA
Source organism: Clarias magur (assembly GCA_013621035.1). Taxonomy (NCBI): domain Eukaryota; kingdom Metazoa; phylum Chordata; class Actinopteri; order Siluriformes; family Clariidae; genus Clarias; species Clarias magur. Next base: position 55,153 of record QNUK01000966.1, on the reverse strand, counting down.
ATGATAGATATGCGAAAGATCAAATGAGGTTTCCCAGTACAGAATCCAATGGAGAAGAAGGCCTCAGTTGGTGTTTGACAAGATATGCATGAAATCTGTTAATTTCGTCTGATTCTATGGTTTGTTTTAGATGCTGCACAGTGAGGCAAAGATGAAGCCTTGTTTTGGGGTGGAGGAAAAACCTGGCCACGGCGAATAACTGAAGTCAAGAAATGATGAAATGAGAGTTGCCAAAAGCCTATCCAACCAGGGCCCCACGCTTACGGCGTGCACATCAGGTAGTCGTGGCCGAGTGGTTAAGGCGATGGACTAGAAATCAATTGGGGGCTCCCTGCGCAGGTTCGAATCCTGCCGATTACGTCTGTCATCTTGAGCAACAAAGGCTTGTTGCAACTCAGTGTGTAAAAAGGATGCCAAAGCCTTTATCCAAGAAACACTGTAACAAAATTGCCTCTTTTCCTTGATTGCTGCTGCTTTGTTGCCTATATAATAGTGACATCTGATTACTTTTCATCCATAATAGCTCTTGCTTTATTAGAGAAATCCTGTTACACTTTCACAATGTTGAATTGTCTTCCATTGATTAACACTGTGGATTGTGACAAAATTGCCTCACGCCCTTAGTAGCTGCTGCTTTGTTGGAGAATACTGTATCGCTATCACAACATAGAATTGTTTTTTATTGAAACGCTCCCCACAGACATTTGATCGGTTATACGAGTGCGTGGAAGGGTACTTGAAGTCTGTGCAGGACGTGACTTAAAAGGTGCCTGCCGTGTCATTATGGCCGAGCGGTTTAATTTTTTTACTTTTGTTGAGGTAAAATGTGAGCATCTTTCCTGTCTGAAGCCATAAAACTCCTGAACTTAAGCCAAAAGATAGATATGCGCATCTTAGAAAGATCAAATGAGGTTTCCCAGTACAGAATCGACTGGAGAAGAAAAACCTGGCCACGGCGAATAACTGAAGTCAAGAAATGATGAAATGAGAGTTGCCAAAAGCCTATCCAACCAGGGCCCCACGCTTACGGCGTGCACATCAGGTAATCGTGGCCGAGTGGGTAAGGCGATGGACTAAAATTGCCTCACAGCCGTAATAGCTGCTGCTTTGTTGGAGAATCCTGTATCGCTTTCACAACGTTGAATTGTTTTCCATTGAATTGCTACCCGTAGACATTTAATCGGTTATACGAGTGTGTGGAAGGGTACCTGAAGTCCGTGCACGACGTTTCTTAAGAAGTGCCTGCCGTGTCAGGATGGCCGAGTAGTCTAAGGCGCTGCGTTCAGGTCGCAGTCTCTCCTGGAGGCGTGGGTTCGAATCCCACTTCTGACAAGAGCACCTCCTCTTTGTTGCAGTGAGGAAAACATTGTTGGATCTGCATCAAAAACCTTGACGTCTCACAGCATAGCATTGCTTGCAAGCGAGTTAGTTTGTGCTTTTCTTCATCAAGCGCTGGTTTCATCGATGTTTTGCAAGGTGTATACTGCCTGGTTGTGTTGCTGAGGTAAAGCCCTCAGCAAGGGTGCCAAAATGAAGGCTACAATTTCTGAACTGAACTTCATTTGTAAAGAGGGTGCTAAAGCCTTTATCCAAGCAATACTGTGACAAAATTGCCTCTTGCCCTTGATCGCTGGTGCTTTGTTGCCTACATAATAGTGACCTCTGATTACTTTTCATCCATAATAGCTGTTGCTTTATTAGAGGACTCCTGTTACGCACAATGTTGAATTGTCTTCCATTGAGTAACACTGTGGATTGTGACAAAATTGCCTCACGCCCTTAATAGCTGCTGCTTTGTTGGAGAATACTGTATCGCTTTTACAACGTAGAATTGTTTTTTATTGAAACGCTCCGCGCAGACATTTGATCGGTTATACGAGTGCGTGGAAGGGTACTTGAAGTCCGTGCAGGACGTGACTTAAAAGGTGCCTGCCGTGTCAGGATGGCCAAGCGGTTTAATTTTTTTACTTTTGTTGAGGTAAAATGTGAGCATCTTTCCTGTCTGAAGCCATAAAACTCCTGAACTTAAGCCAAAAGATAGATATGCGCATTTTAGAAAGATCAAATGAGGTTTCCCAGTACAGAATCGAATGGAGAAGAAGGCCTCAGTTGGTGTTTTACAAGATATGCATGAAATCTGTTAATTTCTTCTGTTTCTATGGTTTGTTTTAGATGCTGCACAGTGAGGCAAAGATGAAGCCTTGTTTTGGGGTGGAGGAAAAACCTGGCTCGGCGAATAACTGAAGTCAAGAAATGATGAAATGAGAGTTGCCAAAAGCCTATCCAACCAGGGCCCCACGCTTATGGCGTGCACATCAGGTAGTCGTGGCCGAGTGGGTAAGGCGATGGACTAAAATTGCCTCACAGCCGTAATAGCTGCTGCTTTGTTGGAGAATCCTGTATCGCTTTCACAACGTTGAATTGTTTTCCATTGAATTGCTACCCGTAGACATTTAATCGGTTATACGAGTGTGTGGAAGGGTACTTGAAGTCCGTGCAGGACGTGACTTAAAAGGTGCCTGCCGTGTCAGGATGGCCGAGCGGTTTAATTTTGTTACTTTTGTTGAGGTAAAATGTGAGCATCTTTCTTGTCTGAAGCCATAAATCTCCTGAACTTAAGCCAAAAGATAGATATGCGCATCTTAGAAAGATCAAATGAGGTTTCCCAGTACAGAATCGACTGGAGAAGAAAGGCCTCAGTTGTTGTTTGACAAGATATGCATGAAATCTGTTAATTTCTTCTGATTCTATGGTTTCTTTTAGATGCTACACAGTGAGGCAAAGATGAAGCCTTGTTTTGGGCTGGAGGAAAAACCTGGCCACGGCAAATAACTGAAGTCAAGAAATGATGAAATGAGAGTTGCCAAAAGCTTCCATCCAAGGGGTCTGGCACACTACGGGCGTACATCAGGTAAATGTCGCGGTCGAGTGGGTATATGATGGACTGTAAATTGCTCTTCACACTGCATAGTTCTGCTTTGTTGAGAATGTCAATGCTTTCACAACGTTGAATTGTTTCCATTGAATTGCTACCCGTAGACATTTAATCGGTTATACGAGTGTGTGGAAGGGTACCTGAAGTCCGTGCACGACGTTTCTTAAAAAGTGCCTGCCGTGTCAGGATGGCCGAGCGGTCTAAGGCGCTGCGTTCAGGTCGCAGTCTCTCCTGGAGGCGTGGGTTCGAATCCCACTTCTGACAAGAGCACCTTCTCTTTGTTGCAGTGAGGAAAACATTGTTGGATCTGCATAAAAACCTGACGCCTCAAGGCATAGCATTACTGTTTGCAATGCAGTAAGTTTGCGCTTTTCTTCATCAAGCTGCCGCTGAATGCATCAATGTTTTGCAAGGTGTATACTGCCTGGGTGTGTTGGCTGAGGTAAAGCCTCTTTTAGCAAGGGTGCCAAAATGAAGGCTATGATTTCTGAACTGAACTTCCTTTTCATCACATATACTGAAAAATCTTTAGACATGTTTCAGCACATGTTTGAAGGCAGAAGAGAAGGACTCAGCTTTCGCTTGACGATTGGGGATGAAAAGTTGTCATTGTTCATGATTCAAGGGTTTATTTCATCTTTCTGTCTGTATTTTACAGTACTGCCCATAGATGGTTGCAGAGGGTGCTCTCTAAACTGCTTTGCTGTTTTGTTAAGGTAAAATGTGAGCATTGTTCCTGTCTGAAGCCTAAAAATCCTGAACTTAAGCCAAAGATAGATATGCGTCAATTAGAATGATCAAATGAGGTTTCCCAGTACAGAATCGAATGGAGAAGAAGGCCTCAGTTGGTGTTTGACAAGATATGCATGAAATCTGTTAATTTCGTCTGATTCTATGGTTTGTTTTAGATGCTGCACAGTGAGGCAAAGATGAAGCCTTGTTTTGGGGTGGAGGAAAAACCTGGCCACGGCGAATAACTGAAGTCAAGAAATGATGAAATGAGAGTTGCCAAAAGCCTATCCAACCAGGGCCCCACGCTTACGGCGTGCACATCAGGTAGTCGTGGCCGAGTGGGTAAGGCGATGGACTAAAATTGCCTCACAGCCGTAATAGCTGCTGCTTTGTTGGAGAATCCTGTATCGCTTTCACAACGTTGAATTGTTTTCCATTGAATTGCTACCCGTAGACATTTAATCGGTTATACGAGTGTGTGGAAGGGTACCTGAAGTCCGTGCACGACGTTTCTTAAGAAGTGCCTGCCGTGTCAGGATGGCCGAGCGGTCTAAGGCGCTGCGTTCAGGTCGCAGTCTCTCCTGGAGGCGTGGGTTCGAATCCCACTTCTGACAAGAGCACCTTCTCTTTGTTGCAGTGAGGAAAACATTGTTGGATCTGCATCAAAAACCTTGACGTCTCACAGCATAGCATTGCTTGCAAGCGAGTTAGTTTGTGCTTTTCTTCATCAAGCGCTGGTTTCATCGATGTTTTGCAAGGTGTATACTGCCTGGGTGTGTTGCTGAGGTAAAGCCCTTAGCAAGGGTGCCAAAATGAAGGCTATGATTTCTGAACTGAACTTCCTTTTCATCACATATACTGAAAAATCTTTAGACATGTTTCAGCACATGTTTGAAAGCAGAAGAGAAGGACTCAGCTTTCCCTTGACGATTGGGGATGAAAAGTTGTCATTGTTCATGATTCAAGGGTTTATTTCATCTTTCTGTCTGCATTTTACAGCACTGCCCATAGATGGTTGCAGAGGGTACTCTCTAAACTGCTTTGCTGTTTGTTAAGGTAACATGTGAGCATCGTTCCTGTCTGAAGCCATAAAACTCCTGAACTTAAGCCAAAAGATAGATATGCGAAAGATCAAATGAGGTTTCCCAGTACAGAATCGAATGGAGAAGAAGGCCTCAGTTGGTGTTTGACAAGATATGCATGAAATCTGTTAATTTCGTCTGATTCTATGCTTTGTTTTAGATGCTGCACAGTGAGGCAAAGATGAAGCCTTGTTTTGTGGTGGAGGAAAAACCTGGCCACGGCGAATAACTGAAGTCAAGAAATGATGAAATGAGAGTTGCCAAAAGCCTATCCAACCAGGGCCCCACGCTTACGGCGTGCACATCAGGTAGTCGTGGCCGAGTGGTTAAGGCGATGGACTAGAAATCCATTGGGGTCTCCCTGCGCAGGTTCGAATCCTGCAGATTACGTCTGTCATCTTGAGCAACAAAGGCTTGTTGCAACTCAGTGTGTAAAGAGGATGCCAAAGCCTTTATCCAAGAAACACTGTAACAAAATTGCCTCTTTTCCTTGATTGCTGCTGCTTTGTTGCCTATATAATAGTGACATCTGATTACTTTTCATCCATAATAGCTGTTGCTTTATTAGAGAAATCCTGTTACGCTTTCACAATGTTGAATTGTCTTCCATTGATTAACACTGTGGATTGTGACAAAATTGCCTCACGCCCTTAGTAGCTGCTGCTTTGTTGGAGAATACTGTATCGTTTTCACAACATAGAATTGTTTTTTATTGAAACGCTCCCCGCAGACATTTGATTGGTTATACGAGTGCGTGGAAGGGTACCTGAAGTCCGTGCACGACGTTTCTTAAAAAGTGCCTGCCGTGTCAGGATGGCCGAGCGGTCTAAGGCGCTGCGTTCAGGTCGCAGTCTCTCCTGGAGGCGTGGGTTCGAATCCCACTTCTGACAAGACCACCTTCTCTTTGTTGCAGTGAGGAAAACATTGTTGGATCTGCATCAAAAACCTTGACGTCTCACAGTATAGCATTGCTTGCAAGCGAGTTAGTTTGTGCTTTTCTTCATCAAGCGCTGGTTTCATCAATGATTTGCAAGGTGTATCCTGCCTGGGTGTGTTGCTGAGGTAAAGCCCTTAGCAAGGGTGCCAAAATGAAGGCTATGATTTCTGAACTGAACTTCCTTTTCATCACATATACTGAAAAATCTTTAGACATGTTTCAGCACATGTTTGAAGGCAGAAGAGAAGGACTCAGCTTTCGCTTGACGATTGGGGATGAAAAGTTGTCATTGTTCATGATTCAAGGGTTTATTTCATCTTTCTGTCTGCATTTTACAGCACTGCCCATAGATGGTTGCAGAGGGTACTCACTAAACAGCTTTGCTGTTTGTTAAGGTAAAATGTGAGCATCGTTCCTGTCTGAAGCCATAAAACCTGTCTTAAGCCAAAATATAGATATGCGAAAGATCAAATGAGGTTTCCCAGTACAGAATCGAATGGAGAAGAAAGGCCCCAGTTGTTGTTTGACAAGATATGCATGAAATCTGTTAATTTCTTCTGATTCTATGGTTTGTTTTAGATGCTGCACAGTGAGGCAAAGATGAAGCCTTGTTTTGGGGTGGAGGAAAAACCTGGCTCGGCGAATAACTGAAGTCAAGAAATGATGAAATGAGAGTTGCCAAAAGCCTATCCAACCAGGGCCCCACGCTTACGGCGTGCACATCAAGTAGTCGTGGCCGAGTGGGTAAGGCGATGGACTAAAATTGCCTCACAGCCGTAATAGCTGCTGCTTTGTTGGAGAATACTGTATCGCTTTCACAACGTTGAATTGTTTTCCATTGAATTGCTACCCGTAGACATTTAATCGGTTATACGAGTGTGTGGAAGGGCACTTGAAGTCCGTGCAGGACGTGACTTAAAAGGTGCCTGCCGTGTCAGGATGGCCGAGCGGTCTAAGGCGCTGCGTTCAGGTCGCAGTCTCTCCTGGAGGCGTGGGTTCGAATCCCACTTCTGACAAGAGCACCTTCTCTTTGTTGCAGTGAGGAAAACATTGTTGGATCTGCATCAAAAACCTTGACGTCTCACAGCATAGCATTGCTTGCAAGCGAGTAAGTTTGTGCTTTTCTTCATCAAGCGCTGGTTTCATCAATGTTTTGCAAGGTGTATACTGCCTGGGTGTGTTGCTGAGGTAAAGCCCTTAGCAAGGGTGACAAAATGAAGGCTATGATTTCTGAAGTGAACTTCCTTTTCATCACATATACTCAAAAATCTTTAGACATGTTTCAGCACATGTTTGAAGGCAGAAGAGAAGGACTCAGCTTTCGCTTGACGATTGGGGATGAAAAGTTGTCATTGTTCATGATTCAAGGGTTTATTTCATCTTTCTGTCTGCATTTTACAGCACTGCCCATAGATGGTTGCAGAGGGTACTCACTAAACAGCTTTGCTGTTTGTTAAGGTAAAATGTGAGCATCGTTCCTGTCTGAAGCCATAAAACCTGTCTTAAGCCAAAATATAGATATGCGAAAGATCAAATGAGGTTTCCCAGTACAGAATCGAATGGAGAAGAAGGCCTCAGTTGGTGTTTTACAAGATATGCATGAAATCTGTTAATTTCTTCTGTTTCTATGGTTTGTTTTAGATGCTGCACAGTGAGGCAAAGATGAAGCCTTGTTTTGGGGTGGAGGAAAAACCTGGCTCTGCGAATAACTGAAGTCAAGAAATGATGAAATGAGAGTTGCCAAAAGCCTATCCAACCAGGGCCCCACGCTTATGGCGTGCACATCAGGTAGTCGTGGCCGAGTGGGTAAGGCGATGGACTAAAATTGCCTCACAGCCGTAATAGCTGCTGCTTTGTTGGAGAATCCTGTATCGCTTTCACAACGTTGAATTGTTTTCCATTGAATTGCTACCCGTAGACATTTAATTGGTTATACGAGTGTGTGGAAGGGTACCTGAAGTCCGTGCACGACGTTTCTTAAAAAGTGCCTGCCGTGTCAGGATGGCCGAGCGGTCTAAGGCGCTGCGTTCAGGTCGCAGTCTCTCCTGGAGGCGTGGGTTCGAATCCCACTTCTGACAAGAGCACCTTCTCTTTGTTGCAGTGAGGAAAACATTGTTGGATCTGCATCAAAAACCTTGACGTCTCACAGCATAGCATTGCTTGCAAGCGAGTAAGTTTGTGCTTTTCTTCATCAAGCGCTGGTTTCATCAATGTTTTGCAAGGTGTATACTGCCTGGGTGTGTTGCTGAGGTAAAGCCCTTAGCAAGGGTGCCAAAGTGAAGGCTATGATTTCTGAACTGAACTTCCTTTTCATCACATATACTCAAAAATCTTTAGACATGTTTCAGCACATGTTTGAAGGCAGAAGAGAAGGACTCAGCTTTCCCTTGACGATTGGGGATGAAAAGTTGTCATTGTTCATGATTCAAGGGTTTATTTCATCTTTCTGTCTGCATTTTACAGCACTGCCCATAGATGGTTGCAGAGGGTACTCTCTAAACTGCTTTGCTGTTTGTTAAGGTAACATGTGAGCATCGTTCCTGTCTGAAGCCATAAAACTCCTGAACTTAAGCCAAATGATAGATATGCGAAAGATCAAATGAGGTTTCCCAGTACAGAATCCAATGGAGAAGAAGGCCTCAGTTGGTGTTTGACAAGATATGCATGAAATCTTTCATTTGTCTGATTCTATGGTTTGTTTTAGATGCTGCACAGTGAGGCAAAGATGAAGCCTTGTTTGGGGTGGAGGAAAACTCACAATGCGAATAACTGAAGTCAAGAAATGATGAAATGAGAGTTGCCAAAAGCCTATCCAACCAGGGCCCCACGCTAAGGCGTGCACATCAGGTAGTCGTGGCGAGTGGTTAGCATGATGGACTAGAAATCCATTGGGGTCTCCCCAGTGTTCGAATCCTGCCGACACGTCTGTCATCTTGAGCAACAAGGCTTGTTGCAACTCAGTGTGTAAAGAGGATGCCAAAGCCTTTATCCAAGAAACCTGTAACAAAATTGCCTCTTTTCCTGATTGCTGCTGCTTTGTTGCCTATATAATAGTGACATCTGATTGCTTTTCATCCATAATAGCTGTTGCTTTATTAGAGAAATCCTGTTACGTCACAATGTTGAATTGTCTTCCATTGAGTAACACTGTGCTTTGGGACAAAATTGCCTCACGCTCTTAGAAGCTGCTCCTTTGTTGGAGAATACTGCATCGCTTTCACAACATAGAATTGTTTTTATTGAAA
>QNUK01000966.1:0-42500 GCA_013621035.1 Clarias magur | reverse complement strand
TCCCAGTACAGAATCGACTGGAGAAGAAAGGCCTCAGTTGTTGTTTGACAAGATATGCATGAAATCTGTTAATTTCTTCTGATTCTATGGTTTGTTTTAGATGCTGCACAGTGAGGCAAAGATGAAGCCTTGTTTTGGGGTGGAGGAAAAACCTGGCCACGGCGAATAACTGAAGTCAAGAAATGATGAAATGAGAGTTGCCAAAAGCCTATCCAACCAGGGCCCCACGCTTACGGCATGCACATCAGGTAGTCGTAAATCCATTGGGGTCTTCCCGCGCAGGTTCGAATCCTGCCGATTACGTCTGTCATCTTGAGCAACAAAGGCTTGTTGCAACTCAGTGTGTAAATAGGATGCCAAAGCCTTTATCCAAGAAACACTGTAACAAAATTGCCTCTTTTCCTTGATTGCTGCTGCTTTGTTGCCTATATAATAGTGACGTCTGATTACTGTTCATCCATAATAGCTGTTGCTTTATTAGAGAAATCCTGTTACGCTTTCACAATGTTGAATTGTCTTCCATTGATTAACACTGTGGATTGTGACAAAATTGCCTCACGCCCTTAGTAGCTGCTGCTTTGTTGGAGAATACTGTATCGCTTTCACAACATAGAATTGTTTTTTATTGAAACGCTCCCCGCAGACATTTGATCGGTTATACGAGTGCGTGGAAGGGTACCTGAAGTCGGACCTGTGCGGCAGGACGTGACTTAAACGAAGCTTGCTGTGTCAGGATGGCCGAGCGGTCTAAGGTGCTGCGTTCAGGTCGCAGTCTCTCCTCGAGGCGTGGGTTCGAATCCCACTTCTGACAAGAGCACATTCTCTTTGTTGCAGTCAGGAAAACATTGTTGGATCTGCATCAAAAACCTTGACGTCTCACAGCATAGCTTTGCTTGCAAGCGAGGAAGTTTGTGCTTATCTTCATCAAGCGCTGGTTTCATCAATGTTTTGCAAGGTGTAGACTGCCTGGTTGTGTTGCTGAGGTAAAGTCCTCAGCAAGGGTGCCAAAATGAAGTCTACTATTTCTGAACTGAACTTCCTTTTCATCACATATACTGAAAAATTCTTTAGACATGTCCCAGCACATTTTTGAACGCAGAAGAGAAGGACTCAGCTTTCGCTTGACGATTGGGGATGAAAAGTTGTCATTGTTCATGATTCAAGGGTTTATTTCATCTTTCTGTCTGTATTTTAAAGTACTGCTCATAGATGGTTGCAGAGGGTGCTCTCTAAACCGCTTTGCTGTTTTGTTAAGGTAAAATGTGAGCATTGTTCCTGTCTGAAGCCTAAAAACCCTGAACTTAAGCCAAAAGATAGATATGCGCATATTAGAAAGTTCAAATGAGGTTTCCCAGTACAGAATCGAATGGAGAAGAAGGCCTCAGCTGCTGTTTAACAAGATATGCATGAAATCTGTTCATTTTGTTTGAGTGATTCTATGATTTGTTTTAGATGCTGCACAGTGAGGCAAAGATGAAGCCTTGTTTTGTGGTGGAGGAAAAACCTGTCCACGGCGAATAATTAAAGTCAAGAAACGATGAAATGAGCTGTGCCAAAAGCCTATCCAACCAGGACCCCACGCTCAAGACTTGCTTGTCAGGTAGTCGTGCCTGTGTGGTTAAGGCGATGGACTAGAAATCCACTGGGGTCTCCCAGACGAATCCTGCCGATTGCGTCTGTCATCTTGAGTAAGCAAGGTTTGTTGCAACTCAGGTTGTAAAGAGGATGCCAAAGCCTTTATCTGAGGAACACTGTGACAAAATTGCTTCTAGCCCTTGATCGCTGGTGCTTTGTTGGCTACATAATAGTGATGTCTGATCCCCTTTTCATCCATAATAGCTGTTGCTTTATTAGAGAAATCCTGTTACGCTTTCACAATGTTGAATAGTCTTCCATTGAGTAACACTGTGGTTTGGGACAAAATTGCCTCACACTATTTGTATTTGCTATTTGTATTGATACCCATGGCTCATTCGATTTTTATTCTTGCCTTCGATTAGTAGAACTTACCCGTGTGTCTTTATTGGGAGTATTTCCCTGGCGCCCCACCAGGGTGGCGTAGTCGGATTAAATTCTTTTGTACCTTCCTGTTCCTTTGGGATGTAGGACTGTCACACTGTGATCATGTGTGACATGGTGAAGGAGCCAATGGATGATGTTTGGCAGTTGACCCTCCAGCTAAAAGACATTGTGGAGATGATTTGTGCACAGAAAATTTAATTGCCAGAGGTCGCATACCTTGATGTTCTTATCCAAGAATATCTGGCTTGTAGATTCTCTCTCTTTCCAGGACAAAGACTAAAGACTAAGCATCACTACTTGCCACACTACCCTGCACTGATTTTAAAGTTTGGTCCTTTGATCAGGTTGTGGACAATGCGCTTTGAGAGTAAGCACAGTTACTTTAAAAGATATGCAAGGAACTTAAAGAATTTCAAAAACTTGTGCTTAACTCTCTCTGAAAGGCATCAAATGTACCAGGCCTATCTGTCAGAAGGGTCAATGTGTGATGTAAATTTTAGGGTAACAAACAGCACTGGATTTTACCCAGAGCTGTATGGTGATTCTGTTAAGGATGCAGTGAGGCAGTTTGGATTTACAGAGAACAATTCCAAAGTCTCAGCAGAAATCATGTACAAAAAAGGCCAGTTCCTTGTGACAAATAATATGGACTCAATAGAGTTTGGAGAACTTGCCCTTATTCTCATAAAAGATGAAGTTGTTAATTTTCTGTTGAGAAAGTATGTAGCAGAGTTCATTCCTGAATACCATTTGCAAAATTTAAAAATCAGACTGAAATAATGCATTGTGTGAAAATCAATGACCTGGCAGATTTCTATCCTTTAACATCATATAATATGAATGAAAAAAGGGTAATTCCGTTAAAGCACAGTGTGATGTCACACTGAACATCATCGTTGATTGTAAATTTCTCATGCTTTTGGTTAATTTAAGTAATTCTTTTAAAATTGTCATTTATTGTTTTTCAGTAATGGGTGAATCAGAGCTAGGCATTTCAAACATCAGCAATGTCATTGATGCTGTATTGCCTGACCTCCCAATTGCAAATTAAAAATCTCTTGAGGACATCTTAAGTTGGAGGGGAGACCCCAGAAGATTTCAGATTTCTTGAAGAATCAGATCTGGCAGCTGTACTGAGGCCCATTCAAGCCAAAGAAGACCAGTAAGTCCATGCATTTGTTTCCATTGCAACAACCTTAAAAAAAAATTTAATTGTCATTTACTCACCCTTGTGTTGTTCCAAACCTGTATATTTTTTTTGTTCTGCTAAACAGAGGAAGATATTTGGAAGAATGTCAGAAACTAAAGACCTCACACCCCCTTTAATGAAAAAAGATACTATGGGAGTCAATAGGGGATGAAATCTGCTTTGTTATTGATATTCCTGAACAGATAACCTGGGTGTGTAACCGAACACCTAGTATCATCCCCTTTGCATGCAGCAGGCATCAGCAATCGTGCAGGGGAGAGGGGGTCAACAGAGACTAACTGGGCGAACGCTTGGGCATACCACCTGGTTGCTATTGATGGATAAGATAGCACCAGTTTCAGCCCATTTGCCCTCAGGTCGGTTAGTTGTTGACATGCTCGAACCTTGCATGGTTGTCCTAAAAGCCGCAGACTGTTTGAGGGGTTCACAGCGATATGATGGAATCGAGTGTTTGGTAGGACCTTACAGGTAGCTCTCCTGGTGCACTCAGATGGTGGATCCTACCACTGGGCTCCGACTGAGGCAATCTAACTCATCACCGAATCTAAGGTGCAAGCACATCAGCCATCCGGTTGGCGATACCCCAAAAGAACTTAGGGCTTTTTTTTAATATATTTTTTTTATTTTTATACTTAAACCAGTTTGTTTCTTGCTAGAACACCACCACCAAGTGTTTAGGTGCATTGACCCGATAGCACCCCCACTCTGCCATCTTGTTAAGCATCCTAACCTCAAAATGGAATACCTGAACTTCTTTTCTCTCTCTTTCTTTTACAGTTTCCTCCTTGAACCTGACTACTGCCACTATCTTAGGACTTCAAAGGCATCTGACTCGCACTGTACTCTTCCTTTCTTGTCGGGATCCTACTCAGCCCAGGCTAAAACAGGTTAACCAGAGGACTCACAAGTATCCATCAAAACGCGAACACACAACTAGAAGCATTTCCTTTTTGTGTATGGTTGCTAACTTTTATGAAAATTTCCTTTTTGTTTATTATTTTATATATATAATTAAACAAAAGAAAACCTCAATACTGTCATTGTTACTGTTTTCTCACCCGGAGGAGATTTTTCTCCTACTCTAGTTACTATTGCCTTAATTACAAATATAACACAAAAACTTTAAAAGGAACCAAAGAAAGACTCCGGACTCCTTGAAGATCTGGATGAAGTAAGGCAGGATTTATTGCAGCAATAAAACCAAGTGCGTCAGCTTTGCAGTGCCTAGCATCTCCAAAATCTGACTGATTTGACTGTGACATCAGCGGTCATTTTATACAGTTTGCAAGGGGAGGAGCGCTCACCTAGCCCCCTCCTCTGTAAATTTTTTCTTATTCCTTATCAAATTATTAACCCATTATAATCCAACTTTTTACTCTACAGTTCTCCAGAGACAGTTCAATTCAATTAAATTCAATTTTATTTATATAGCGCTTTTAACAATTGACATTGTCGCAAAGCAGCATTACACAATAAAAAGAAGTAAGTTTTTATGCAATGTGCATGAATCAAAACGATAAGATTGTCCCTGATGAGCAAGCCGAGGGCGACGGTGGCAAGGAAAAACTCCCTGAGATGGTAATAGGAAGAAACCTTGAGAGGACTCAACAGGGAACCCATCCTCATCTGGGTGATAACGGATAGCAGAGAATGATCAGCATAATAATGTGTACTGGAAGTTCAGTGTAACAGGAGATGTGTTAAAATTAAAAGGAGTCCAGTTTGTTCCCGGAGGCTCAGGTAGACTGTAGGAGATTCCAGTCCTGAGCTATCGAACAATTGAAGTCGCAGGTCTACAGAGCATCAATCGATGATAGGACAGTCTTAATGGAAACCATCCCCAGCCACCATACGAATCCAGGCAGACCACACAGGGCATCCATGCAACGAGATCTTCAACCAGAAGCATGACTCCAGGACGGGTTAGACGGCTCCAGAGGGCAGAGGGGTCTGGATCACTGGCAACTCAGGAGCGAACATGTATAGCTCGACAGAGAGACAGGGAGAGGGAAAGAAGAGAGGGAGAGAGAGAGAGGAGAGAGCAGAAAAGGAGAGAACAGAAAATAAGGAGAGATGGCAGTTAGGTCTGGTCACAGTCAACATGTATAAGGTGAATGTATATTAGTGCAAAGTGCAAGCAGGGACTCCGGCAGGACTAACTATGACAGCATAACTAAAACAGCATAACTAAAAGGGAGTGTCAGGGTAATCAGAACGGACACAGGTGCAGGTCAATTCCAATGATTTATTGATAATCAAAAATAGAGTCCACAGAACATCCAAGGCAGAAAAAAACAACAAAATATCCTTTGTAGCAGGAAAAAACACAGGAGCGCCTTAGTCCCAAAAAACAAAAACTACTCCGTAGAGGGAAAAAATGCCTTTCACTTCCAAAGTGCAGCAGTAGTTCCTGCCACGGCCACCAGAGGGCGATAGGGGAGCGATGGACATCCCAGGCCGGAATCCAACTCCTCTCCTCCGGACCGTAGCCCTCCCAGTCCACTAGATACTGAAAGCCCCGACCTCTGCGACGAACGTCCAGCAACCTCCTAACAGTGTATACTGGGGAGCCATCCACTAGACGGGGGGCAGGGGGGGTCGGGGCAGGAGGAACAAGATGGGATGAAAACACAGGTTTAACCCTAGAGACATGAAACACTGGGTGTACCCGACCAAGCGTGTGAGGGAGCTTGAGCCGAATCGCCACTGGGTTTAAGACCTTTGGGCAGGATGGTGTCAATTGGAACCTCCCTCTCAGGGGTCTCAAACAGACGGGAGAGGGAGTCAGGCTTCGTTTTCTTGGACCCAGGTCTGTACGAGAGAGAAAAATTGAAACAACTGAAGAAAAGGGACCAGCGGGCCTGTCTAGAATTAAGCCTCTTGGCTGAATTGATGTATTCTAGATTCTTGTGGTCGGTCCAGACCACAAACGGTTGGACTGCGCCCTCAAGCCAGTGATGCCACTCACCCAAGGCTAGTCTGACAGCCAACAATTCCCGATTACCTATGTCGTAGTTCCGCTCCGTGGGGCTTAGGCTTTGGGAGAAGAAGGCACAAGGATGTACTTTCCCATCCTGGAGAGAGCGTTGTGACAGGACTGCACCTACTCCGACATCCGAAGCATCCACCTCAACAATAAACTGCTGTTCAGGATCTGGAGTAGACAAAACAGGAGCAGAGATAAACCGGGACTTTAATTTATCAAAGGCCTCCTGGGCCTCATTACTCCATCTAAACAGTACTTTAGGAGAGGTGAGTGCTGTTAAGGGTGCTGCAATTTGGCCGAAGTTCCAGATGAAGCGCCGATAAAAATTGGCGAACCCCAGGAACCGCTGCAGAGCCTTCCGAGAGTCAGGAGTTGGCCACTCGGCTACAGCCCTTATTTTAGCAGGGTCAGCTCCGATCTCACCCGCCGAAATAACAAACCCCAAGAACGAAACTGACCTTGCATGGAAGACGCACTTCTCCGCTTTTACAAATAGCTGATTCTCTAGTAGTCATTGCAACACCTGGCGGACATGCTGAGCGTGTACCTGCAAAGAGGGAGAGAATATCAAGATATCATCAAGGTACACAAAGACAAATCGGTTTACCATGTCCCTCAGCACATCATTGACCAGGGCCTGGAAGACAGCGGGGGCATTGGTCAGACCAAACGGAAGGACCCGGTATTCAAAGTGTCCCGTGGGTGTGTTGAAAGCTGTCTTCCACTCATCTCCCTCCCGGATGCGGATAAGGTGGTAGGCGTTGCGCAGGTCAAGCTTGGAGAAGACCTTGGCTCCCTGCAAGAGTTCGAAAGCTGAAGACATAAGTGGCAGGGGGTACCTGTTCTTAACAGTGATGTCATTCAGTCCACGATAATCAATGCAGGGATGCAAGGAGCCGTCCCTCTTCTTGACGAAGAAGAACCCCGCACCCGCAGGAGAGGAGGAGGGACGGATGAGGCCGGCTTTGAGGGATTCGTTAATATACTTGTCCATGGCCTCTCTCTCTGGACCTGAAAGGGAATATAAGTGACCCTTGGGCGGAGAAGTGCCTGGGAGGAGCTCTATAGCACAATCATAAGAACAATGAGGAGGCAAGGACATGGCCCGGGACTTGCTGAACACCAGATGCAGATCATGGTACCCCACCGGCACCCCGGACAGATCAGCCTCCTCCACCTGCAATACAGGACAAACAGGACCAGAAAAAGGGGCAGAACCAAGACATGAAGCAAGACAGTTTTGACTCCAGGATAACACAGAATTTCCGGACCAATCCACATGAGGGCCATGCTGTACCAACCAGGGGTGCCCCAAAACTATGGGAGTGCAAGGGGAGTCCAGAAGGTACAGCGTGGTGACCTCACGGTGATTGCCTGAGACTACCAGGCTAAGTCTTGGGGTTTGATAGAAAACTGTAGTAATCAAAGTTCCATCTAGGGATCGGGCAGGGATAGGTTCAGGGAGTGGGATGTCCATGAAGTTCCCTTCAGCCCCTTCAGCCCCTGAATCGACCAATGCCGAACAGGACTCTGAAGTTCCCCCGTATTGGACCAGTACAGGTAAAAGGGTTCGTGAGGAGGGGGATTGTGAAAAAGGTATCGTGCTCACCAGGATCCCCCACTTCACCGGTGAGCTTTGGCTTTTGCCGGACAGACTGCTGCAAAGTGGCCTGGTTTTCCACAGTAGAGGCACAGGCCCCGGGTCAGATGCTGTTGTCTCTCCTGGGGTGAAAGACAAAGACGTCCCAGCTGCATGGGCTTGGGATCTGGTAGATCGGAAGTTGCTGAAGGTGAGTGGGGGCCCTCCACCTCGCCAGAGAGGCGGATCAGCTGGCGCCGGTGCCGACGATGGAGGCGAACCTCGATGCGCAGGGCCAGGTTTATGAGCTCTTCGAAGTCACGAGGTAAGTCATGAGTGGCCAGTTCATCCTGTATGTCCTCCTCCAACCCGGCCCGAAACATGGCCCGACAGGCTCCCTCATTCCAGTCACAGGAGGCTGCTAGAGTCTTAAACTGTATGGCAAACTCCGTGACTGAACGGCCTCCCTGGCAAAGCCATGTGAGCTGGTCCGCTGCCTCCTGCCCTCTGGCAGACCGGTCAAAGAGCCTGATCATCTCCTGCCGAAGCTCGTCAAATGAGAGACAGCATGGGGCTCCAGATTCCCAAACAAAAACTACTCCGTAGAGGGAAAAAATGGCTTTCACTTCCAAAGTGCAGCGGTAGTTCCTGCCACAGCCACCAGAGGGCGATAGGGGCGCGATGCGCTGCACTGCTCGGCCGCGAGGAAGAGCGTGAGCTGGCCGGCGGGACGCCGTCGGAAAGCGCGGACAAAAACAAAAGCCGGACTGGCCTGGAAGACAAAGGGAGATTAAAACACGAGAGAAAAGGGAGAAAAAAGGAGGGAGAAAAAATAAACGGGAAGCATTAACCAGGAGCCAAAACTTGGACTGGGCTTGACCGGACAGGAAGCAGCAAACGGCTGCCAACATGGAAACAACGAACCGACACCAGACAACAGACAAGAGGGAATAAATAACGCAAACAATCACGACGGAAACGAGTGGAACAGGTGAGTGAAATCATCTTACTAAACTAGGGAGGAAGTGGGAGGGATTATCGTGACAGAAGCGGACAGCTAGTGGGCAAACAAAAACAAACACCATGTGCTAGAACAGATATGTAAACATAGAACATCAGGGAAGAAGAGATCGGCCCAGGGATCTGACAGGGAGAGCCAGAAGGAAATACAAACATGAGGGCTCCCTGAGATGTAAAGCAACCAATCACCTCACCGTCAACAAACCTGAGTGAACAATGAGAGTGGGGAGGACAGCATCTAAACATACCAGTTCACCAGAATACTCTACACCCATGAGTCTCCCAGATCTGCTCCTTTATCTAAGGTTAATCTATTTACAAAAATGCTTGGTTAAATAGGTTTTTAGCCTAGACTTAAACACTGAGACTGTGTCTGAGTCCCGAACATTAATAGGAAGACTATTCCATAACTTTGGGGCTTTGTAAGAAAAAGCTCTGCCCCCTGCTGTAGTTTTAATAATACGTGGTACTGACAGGCAGCCTGCATTCTTTGATCGAAGTAGGCGTGGCGGATCGTAAGACACTAACAGTTCACTCAAATACTGTGGCGCGAGACCATTTAGTGCTTTAAATGTCAAAAGTAGTATCTTAAAATCGATGCGAAATTTCACAGGGAGCCAATGCAGTGTATATAAGATAGGGGTGATGTGCTCGTATCTTCTGGTTCTAGTGAGGACTCTCGCTGCTGCATTCTGGACTAATTGAAGCTTGTTTATACACCTAGTTGAACAACCAGACAGTAAGGCGTTACAATAGTCCAACCTAGAGGTGATAAAAGCATGAACTAGTTTTTCTGCATCATTTAGTGACAATATGTTTCTTATCTTGGCAATATTTCTAAGGTGAAAGAAAGCTATCCTGGTAATATTATCTACATGAGCTTCAAACGAAAGGCTGGAATCTATAATCACACCGAGGTCTTTTACTGTTGCACTTGATGGAACAGAAAGGCCATCTAAAGTTACAGTGTGATCAGAAAGTTTACTTCTAGCTACTTGTGGTCCTATGACTAGAACTTCTGTCTTATCAGGATTAAGCAGAAGAAAATTAATTAACATCCAATCTATTAGACAGGCCATGGGTAAGCATCTCTGTCACACTTATTTTAATTATTTGTTTTATTTTCCTAATTTGTTGTATTTACGTATTTTATTTTAATGTTACAGCTAAGAGCAACTGCTCCAGTGCTGACTACATCACTTTGGATGACTCGGACAGCCAGGACAGTCCAAAACATAACCCCTTTGAGGACTACACTCCTACTGAACCTGTTATGGACCGAGCCTCAGTGAGTTTTGGCCAAAACGAGTCTGATGGATCATTGAAAGAATTTCGACATTAGAACGGTCTTACTTATGCCAGGAACGTTGAGTCCAGCTCGGTCCTTCTAAGAGACCGCGTCTGGAGGCAAATAGCCCTCCTTCACATGCTTTTGGGTCTGTACAACCAGAGTCTAGTACTCCAGTCCTCTATAGAGGTCTCTAACCAAGGTCTGTTTGGTACACACTGTCCACTAAGCATCTCACTTCTAAGATGGCCACCTATCTAGAGTTCATTTGAGTTCATGCTGGTTGTTCTTGCTACTGTGACATCACACTGTCCTTAGCTCACCTCTGCATCTTTGCAACGTGCGCTGAGCATCCAGCGCACGTTGCAAAGGTATGGGTGTCCACAAAATGTCACCTCCCAACATTACTTTAGTTATAGTCTTATCTGCTGTCATGTAGATATCATCAAATTCAATTACCCCACAGATGTCCTATCCAACCCAATTCTCTTCAATCCCAATACCTCTATAGAGGCCTAGCTTCAGGTGTCTTCCAAGCTGATATGAAGTTGTTACCAGACAAAGTTGTAACAGGCTGTTGCCTGGTTACGGGCTCCCGGCCACCGGGGGGAGTAAAAGAAGAGAGGCTAGGCTGATAGCAGCAACCAGATGGGTAATGCTTATGGTGAATGCTCATGGCTAAAAGCTAACAAGATAACGCAACCCGAATGCGGGATAGATTATGTCCAAACACGTATAAGAGTTTTTTTTGTGTATGTTTATCTCTTCTTCCTGCGTCTCCGGCGTGTCAGCGCATTGCGTGCGTTGGCGGCGCTCGTGAGGAGGGGATCTTCGGCGTCCGCTGCTCCGTCATTAAAGGGGACAGCCTAAATGGAGCGAAGCACGTCCCGGGACGGTACCGCTTTCATACAAAGTTTGTTGTGAAATGAGCTCAGTGACTCTAATCGACCGCGGTCGTTAACAAAGGACTCTGTATGAGGGGGCATGCATGTATGTATGTATGTATGTGTGTGTGAAACAGGAAGTGAATGGTGTGCACTGAATAATAAATGTATATACATTTTTGGTTTATGGAAATATTGTTCTCTGGTGGTCCTTTCCCTACTCTGATTCTGTTAACAGCTAATTACTGTTTCGATAATAGTAAGGTGGTTTGTTACAAAGTCCTCTACTTGTGTCCAGGTCGAATTTTTCCTGTGTCGTTGACTCATTCAATTCGAAGTCTCTTGTCAAAACATTGGCCATTGCGATGAACTTCTTAGTCCCCATTGGACGGTGTGGAAACCAGTCAACCAGATCATGTCTCAGATCTGCCCATCTATTTTGGGTATTTTCCAGGACCTCCTTCCATGCATCATGGCAGACTGTACAGGAAACTATCCATCGTGGGTCAGGTACTGGTTCCATCCTGCATACATACGTGCATAACAGAGACAAGACAAAAATACAACAAAAACACATATTTCTTCTGCTAATACTACTTTTTCTCTGATATAGTTTCTTCAAAACAAAGACTAAAGTCATCATATATTGTCCCACCATTTTTTGAATACTTGCTCCTGCCAGGGGGATAACGCAGCATGACAATATGAGCAGGGTTCCTAGTACTATAAAAATAATTGTCCCTAGTTTCACAAGTAGTCCATACCAATTTGAAGGATTCAGCCAATCAAACCAGGAAGTCCATGCATTATTCTTCTGTACATCTTGAATGATCTTAACATTTTCATCTCTCATGTCCCTCATGGCTCTTAAAATCTTAGTTATGTTACCATCTGGGCATATGCGTCTCGTAATATATGTACAACATTCTTCTCCAATTAAGGCACACACTCCTCATTGAGGCGCCACATCATGTCCAGGACGAATCTATTCTATGTAGTCATTAATGTATTTTTATCCAATTGTTCCTAACCAGTCCTAAGACTCCTAAAGTATGATTCCAAAATCTTTGTTGACTGTAATAAAGTAGGTTAATCCACTTTGCATTTTTCGAAATGTAAACCCATAGTAAGAAGATTGTTGTAAATGCTCCTCCTACTCTGTTTATAGCCTCATGTTCAGTTGGTACACCAACTGGAATACCATCCCAGTTCACTCTCAGTTCTCCATCTCTATCAAACTCTTTCCATGCCAATATTTCCTCTCCAATCGTTTTCACAAACTTGTCTTCACGGTTATTCCATCTATGTTTCTTGCCATATAGCCCTATTACAATTAAGTCTCCCTCTAATAGTACTGGAGCACAATACCCACCTCAGTTATTTGGTAAAGTTTCTAACTGTAGTTCCTCCACAGTACCAGAATATGTCTGCTAATGGTGTTGTACCAGAACTTAAATCTGGTTGTTGTACTTTTACTATCTCACTACATGTCAGACTGTCTGTTTTATTGTCGCATATCTTCTGCATTTCTATGAAAAATCCTGCTGCTGGCTGTGTTTCATTGCAATTTGATGATAGATCTCCTATTTCAATGCTTCCATTTGAGCAGATGCATAAAGGATAGCTTTGCTGTGTAGGTGTTATTTCTCTTTGTACAGCATCTAATGTTTCTACAGGTTGATATGAACATTTACGTATATTTTGCATCCATTCAGGTCCAAAATGTATAGCAGCTGAATGTAAAAGACAATTGTAATAGGGCACAATTGTTCACTAAATGTTGAATTGTCTATACATTCCCTTTTTCCATGTGTTATCACCACACAGCAGTCTCGCGTGGTTACGGACTCAGCTGTAAATTTCAACCATTGGAAGACCATGTCATTTTTCATTGTGAGGTCAGCTTCTGCTTGATTTTGGGTGGTTTCTTTGTTATCTGTGGAATTATTGTTACATATGTTGCTGATTCAATATCTGATATTTTGGGCTGATCGGGTGCTTTTGCATAGCATCCCTTCCAACTTACTATTGAAAAACATACTCCTCTTATTTCACCCTCTACTGAATTCTCAAATGTGCACCAACCGTTGGATTTTGGTACAGCCTCTATTAGTCCATCTAATGTTATCATCTGTGCCTTACACAAATATGCCTTTTTCCTCATTTCTTTGTAAATGCACAGTTTTTCTTCTGAGGGTTGTGTATTATCTACCTCTATTTGGTAGGTTGCTTCCCACTGTTTGATCCAGCTACTATTCTAGCTCTAGTTATTGTAGCTAATGCACAACGTATTTGTCTCGCTTCTGCAGTCCATTTCGGTTTGTTTCTCTCACCCTTAATAGCACCACTGTTAGGTCAATCATAAAGAGGATAATTATAACCATGAATTTCCTCCATTTTAGGGGTCAGTAAGAGGATGGTTTCTCCATTTGGATCACAACGGTGACACGTGGGACTATGGCCAAATAACCTACACAATTTATTTCTTGGAGTATTCTTTGTTGGGTATGTTCTTTCAACTGGAGTTGGTTTAAATAATTTAATCGCTATCTGAGCTAGCATTAACCTCTAACTGATTTACTCACTATCCGAGTATTCTACAACTCTAGGTGTGGGATCGTCTTCTGACTGTCTTCGCGCTGTTTCAATTCTGGCACGTCTGTGCTCTCGCTGTCTATCTTGGGCTCTTGTTCTGAGACGGTCCTCCTTGTTCTGCTTCTGCTTCCTCTTCTTCAAGCTCTGCTTCCCAATCTTGTATATCTTCTTGTGGCCACTAGCCTTGTTAAACAGCCTTGTTCTCCTTCTTGTTCTTCTTGTTCTTTTTGTTCTTCTACCCACGGCAACCCTTCAGTGTACCCATAAGGATCTTGTGCTTGTTGCCTGGGCTTTGTGTCGCTGTCCTGGGAACCTGATTGCATACCCAAAGGTCCTGCTCGTGGAGACTCTTCAGCGTCTTCCTGAGGCTCTCTGTCTGTTACCTGGTCTGGGTTTGGAGCCTTGCAGCAATGATTTAAATGGTACCATACCTCTTTATCTTGGACTTTTACTGCCGTTGAAGTTGCCAACACCACCTTGTAAGGTCCTTCCCTTCTCGCTTCGTTCCACCTTCTTTTGAATAAACACCCAGTCTTGCACCGGAACTACTGGTGTTCCGGCTGCACAGTTCTCTCCTTTATTTCCTTTTCCTCAACGTCATCAGCTTGATCAGCTACCCTCGGTCTGGTGTTGTCATGTATTGTGGCTCCTTTAACCTGTTGGAAAACAACTTTGTGTATTTCAGATAAGTGTTTCACATAGTGATCAAGTTCACTCTTTAGTTGTTCAAGTGTAAGGCCTTTATAGGGTCCTCGAACAAAGATGTAAGCATAGGTCTGTCAGCAAGCATTTCATGCGGTGTTAGATGTGTGTTGCAGTTAGTTTGCGATCTCATGCCCATCAATGCTAATGGCAAAGCTTGGAACCAATTCATACCTGTGTCTTAGCCAATTTCATTTTTAGAGTTCCATACACTCTCTTTACCATCCCCTGAGATTGGGGGTGGTACACACATTCAAACCTGTGCTTGATGTTTAGTCACTGAGTCACTTTCTGTATTATCTTGTTTGTGAAGTGTTTCCCATTGTCTGAACTAATTGTGTCTGGAATTCCAAAAATTGGTATCACTTCTCTACACAAGAATTTTGCTACTGCCATTGCATTTTCCTTGGCTGTTGGTACAGCTTCTACCCATCTGCTAAATCTATCCACAACCACTAAGATGTATTGTTTTCTTTGTATTCTAGGTTCCCCCATATGCACATAGTCAAACATTATATGCCTAAATGGCCCATCTGGCTCTGGCATATGTCCTATTGGTGACGTGAAGTGCTTTCTGTTGTTATATCTAGCACAAATCCCACAAAACTGTGACAGTGTTTGATGGACCATAGGACCTAGATAAGGTGACCACCATATCTTTTGGATTCTTTTCATCACTTCCCCTTTTGCTGCATGATCGTTACCATGAGCTTGCTTTAACAAGGTTATGAGAAAATTTTGTGGAGCTACAAAACGCCCATCTGCACTTCTACACACATTAGTATCATTATCTTTTGTTGCTCCTCTTGCTAACCATTTACAAATCTCTTCACCTGATGCTGCTGCCTGCAGGTCTGCTAGCGAGAATAAATCTGGTGCTGGGGGTGTCATGCACACTCGTAACACGACCGGCACTAGGACCCGGAAGTAATACGGTTCTTTCAGGAAGCATAAAAGGAAACAAGATGGCGCCTCACATTGCTCAGTCATTGAGTTTTGCCCATGCTATCGCCGACGCCTCGCTCGTCTAAACGTGAGTACTCACTTTCTTGGGTTATCGCTTCTGATTGGGTGTGTGTATTTAGAACGCGGGTTTATTTGTGTAAACTCTTGCTCTCGCTTCGGGAGAGTTCTAATAATAACCAGCGTGGTTATCTTGCCTGCTCGCGCTACGTCCGCGTTTGGGTTTACCATCCACGCTACAGGGCTAACTGCTAGTCTTCTGATTCATCTCCGGTTAGTTTGTGACAGAATGACTGAGCCATCAGCAGTAAACCTAGCGGAGTTTGCTCACCACTGCGATGTGGTTGACCGGCATGCTAAGCTGATCGATCAGCTCCGTGGTGAAGTCGCATCTCTCCGCAAGGAGCTCCAAGGCGTCACGGTCTTGCGCCGTGAGGTGGCGGAGCTGCGACAGGAGAATGCGACCCTCCGCGGGGCGGCCGCTCAGCCGGCTGTTGCCACGCCCATCGCAGCGGCTGCTGCGCCGCCAACCCCCTCCTCACCTTCTGATGTTTTTCTAGCGTTACCGGACAAATGGCATGGCACGGATGGGAAGTGCAGTGTTTTTCTAACTGTATTGGATCTTGTGTTTGAGTTTAATTCCACCAGATACTCCACAGACCGACTGCGCATTGCTCTTCTCGTCTCGTTGCTATCCGGGCAGGCAGCTGAGTGGGCCACGGCGGTTCTTTGTTCAGATTCAGACGTCGCCTACTCCTATGCAGAATTCACCCGTCAGTTTAAACTCACCTTTGAGCATCCGGCTGCTGAGGTGGAGACCGACTCTAAGCTATATCATCTACGGCAGGGAGGGTCGTCTGTGAGCCGCTACACCGCGCACTCTCTCCGTGCAGACCGACTGGGGAGACTCCGCACTCCGGGCGGCCTACTACGAGGAACTGGCTTCGCGTATAAAAGACGAGCTCGCCGGACGAGAACTCCCAGCGACCTTGGAGGGATTAATCCAACTAGCCCTCCGGATCGACCAACGTCTGCTCGCTCACCCCAAGCCAGCTCCCTGTACCCTGCCACCCATCACGACAGCACTACCTCGCACCACACCCTTCGTCTCCCACGCTCCAGTTCCAGAAGTCCATGCCTCATTCACTGCAGCACCCACCAGAACCGTCGGTACTCCACCTCTCGCCGTGGTTGACACAAGAGCCGGGGAACCCATGCAATTAGGGCGCGCCTCCTTAACCGCTGCAGAACGGGAATGCCATTTTAGAGAGGGGCTCTGCGCATATTGTGGATCCGCTGCACACCATCGAGCCATCTGTCCTCTGCGGCCGGAAAACGCGCAGCCCCGGTGAGAAATGAGAGTAGCTCACCGGGTCCCATCTCCCTCTCCACCACCCTGACTAATGATTCCCATCTCACGGTAAAAGTACACCTCCAGTTTGGCCACTAACGGGTCGGAAGTACGCGTTTCGTCGACTCTGGGGCAGCAGGTAACTTCATTGACTCTTCATATGCCAAAAAACTGGGGATAAAAATCGAGGCGTTATCCCAGCCCGTAACCATTACATCAGTCGACGGTCGGCCTCTTTCCTCCAGCCCCATCTCCTTTCAAACTCAGCCTATCACCCTCATCATCAACCAGCATCGGGAACAGATTCAGTTTTACACCACCACCATTTCATCACCACCCATCATCCTCGGACACCCTTGGCTGCTGCATCATGACCCACTCATATCATGGACCCAAAATCGGATTCTACAATGGGGGCCGACCTGCACCGAGCTCTGCCTACGGGCCGAGGCTGGGACGTGCTCTAGGGAGTCCGAGGACCCTGATGTCGACACAGACAACATCCCGCTAGACTACCGGGACCTGGCTGAAGTCTTCTGTAAGAGACGCGCTACCCACCTACCTCCTCATCGCTCATACGACCTGGCAATCGATCTTCAGCTAGGTGCGACACCACCCCGTGGCCACCTCTATTCACTATCTAACACCGAGATGCAGGCGATGGAGGAGTACGTTTCCAGCGGACTTCGCCATGGTACCATCCGGCCCTCCTCCTCACCTGCCACTGCGGGGTTCTTTGTGAAAAAACGCGATGGTAGTCTACGTCCCTGTGTCAATTACCGGGGGCTCAATAATATCACCATAAAAAACCGACACCCACTGCCTCTTACCAACTCTGCCCCGGACGCCCTCTCTGGTGCCACCATCTTCACTAAGTTGGACCTCCGGACCGCCTACAACTTGGTGCGCATCAGAGAGGGCGATGAGTGGAAGACGGCCTTCATCACCCCTACAGGACACTACGAGAGTTTGGTCATCCCCTTTGGTCTCTGCAACGCACCTGCCACTTTTCAACAATTCATCAATGACGTCCTCAGAGACATGTTAGGCCGTTGGGTGTTCGTCTACGTTGACGACATCCTCATCTACTCCCGAACCATCAACGAACATATCCAGCACATCACAGCGGTTCTAAAGAGATTGCTCACCCAAGTGCGCTTTTCATGAGCGCTCCACCACGTTCCTGGGTTTTGTCATCTCGCCCCAGGGTGTGGCCATGGACCCGCGGAAACTGGAAGTTGTGAGTCATTGGCCCCTACCCAAGACTCTTAAACAACACCAGAGCCAATTTCTATCGTCGCTTTATCCGGGACTACAGTACCGTTGCAGCTCCATTAACCGCTCTGACCCGCCCATCATCTCACCCCTTCAACCTCACCTCAACTGCCGTCTCTGCCTTCCATGAGCTCTGTCGCCGCTTCACCACTGCTCCCATCCTCCTTCACCCGGATGCTGACAAACCATTCGTTGTGGAGGTGGACGCTTCGGATGTGGGCGCCGGGGCTGTTCTCTCCCAGTGAGGTCCAGACCAAAAACTGCACCCCTGCAGTTTTTTCTCCAAGAAATTTGACGCCACTCTGCAGCGATACGGAGTAGGGGACCGCGAGCTGCTGGCCATAAAGTGGGCCTTGGAGGAATGGCGACCCTGGCTCCAGGGCGCCAGAGAGCCGTTCATCGTCTGGACCGACCACCAAAACCTCATCACTATCTGCACCTTAAAACAACTCAACCCCAGACAGGCGCGGTGGGCACTGTTTTTCGAGAACTATAATTTCCAACTGTCATACTGCCCGGGGTCCAAGAACACCAAAGCCGACGCCCTCTCCCGACAGCACGAGGAAGACGTCCCCCGGGCAGACCCTGCGCCTGTCCTGCCACCCACCAAGATCCTCGCACCGCTCAGTTGGAACCTGGAAACGAGGGTCCGCCAGGCACAAGCTACGGAGACCGAACCAACAGGTGTGCCGCCTGGCCGACTCTATGTACCCAACGCCATCAGGGCCGAAGTACTCCAGTGGGGACACTCCTCTCCACTTTCTGGACACCCCGGAAAGCGGCGTACCCTACTTTTCGTCCAACGTACTTTCTGGTGGCCCAATATGAAGAAGGACGTAGACGAGTTCGTCCAGGCATGCCCAGTGTGTGCCAGGTCCAAGGACAGCAACCGACCATCGCCAGGGGAACTTCAACCACTCCCGGTTCCCCGCCGACCCTGGACACACATTGCCGTTGACTTCATCACGGGCCTGCCAGTTTCCGAAGGAAGAGACACCATCCTCACCATCGTGGACCGGTTCTCCAAAGCTGTTCACCTGGTTGCCCTCTCCGGTCTCCCGTCAGCTAAAAGGACAGCCGAGCTGATATTAGAGCACGTAGTCCGCCTGCATGGGTTCCCAAAGGACATCGTCTCGGACAGGGGGCCCCAGTTCACGTCCCGGTTCTGGAAGGCCTTCTGCCATCTGATCAATTCCACCTGCAGTCTGTCCTCCGGTTACCATCCACAGACTAACGGTCAGACGGAGCGAACCAACCAACAACTGGAGCGCTACCTGAGATGCTTCATTGCTGATCGCCAGTGCTCCTGGGCCCGCTACCTCATTTGGGCTGAGCTGTCTCACAACCTTCACATGACTTCTGCCACCAACCTAAGCCTATTTGAGGTATGCTACAGCTTCCAACCTCCGATGTTCGACCATCAAGAACCGGAGGTGGAAGTACCGTCTGCGGCCATCTGCAGTTGGTTCGCCAGTGTCGATGGCTATGGAGACAAGCGTCACCATTCAAACGACGCCATTCAACAGGCTAACCGCCGTTACACTCTGCAACATCGCCGTCGACACCCACCGGGACGAATGTACCAAGAAGGTGATAAGGTATGGCTATCAACAAAAAACCTACACCTGCAGACTGAATCAAGAAAGTTGTCACCAAGATTCATCGGACCATACCGCATCAACCTCCGGATTAACCCTGTCACCTACCGGCTCCAGCTGCCTGCGTCGCTCCGGATCCATCCGGTATTCCACACCTCCCAGCTAAAACCCTTCATCACTTCACCAATGGTTTGGTTTGGGTTTACCATCCACGCTACAGGGCTAACTGCTAGTCTTCTGATTCATCTCCGGTTAGTTCGTGACAGGGTGTGTGTAATCTTCTGGTACAAGTACTAATCGTTCTTCTGATTCTGGACTTGAGCTTGAACTTGAGCTTGGTTCTTCATCAGTGTCAAAATTTGACTCTGGTGAACTTTGTTCATTATCTGTTTGTCGACTAGGTTCTGTTCATGCTGCTGATTCTGGCATCATGTTTGCTTGATTTACTGCTGCTTTTTTAGCTGCTTCATCTGCTGCTTCATTTCCGTCACTAACAAGCGTACCATCTTTCTTGTGTGCTGCACACTTTACTATAGTTAATCTGGATGGTAGTTTGATTGCATCTAGCAAGTCTGAAATTGTGACATGCTTTTTTCAATATTATCAAGTGCTGTAGTATAATAAGCAATTGGTTGCTTACTAGGCCCTTGTTGTTGAATCAGAACCCCTGTGGCAAAACCTCCACACTCTGAGACATACAAATGAAATGGCTTATTATACTCTGGACTAGCAAGTGCTGGTGCTGTACAGAGTTCTCTTTTTAACTGTTCAAATGCTTCCAGTGCTTCAGGTGTCTATTCTAACACTGCACAATTTTTTTCTGTCCAGCTACTTTGACTATTGCTCTCAAGGGTGCTGTTTTTAATGCAAAGTCACAAATCCAATCTCTACTAAATCCTACCATGCCTAGAAAAGATAGCATCTCTTTTACAGTTCGTGGTTTAGGAGCTTTTATTATTGCTTCTATGTGTTCAGGGGATATATGCCTAGATGTTCCTTCCAACACTACCTAGGTATTTTACCTTCTGTTTACAGAATTGCAACTTTTCTCTGCTAACTTTGTTTTATTCTTTTCAGCTGACACTGTCAAGACTCTTAACGAATCTGTTTCACATTGCCGTTTTGTTGGACTACAAATCAGTAGGTCATCACAGTATTGTATCATAGTACTTTTGATATTTAGTGAGGCTATATTTTGAGTTAGCACTCGGTTAAATATTGATGGACTTTCACAGTATCCCTGTGGTAACCAATTGTAAGTCAGCTGTCGTCCCTCGTACGTAAAGGCAAACAAGTATTGTGATGCTGAATGTAGTGCAATACTAAAGAATGCTGAACATAAATCTATGACAGTGTACCACTGTGTATCTTCTGATATGTTGGGCAACAATGTGTATGGATAAGGCACTATAGGCAATTCTGCTTTTACAATTTGATTTATGGCTCGTAAGTCATGCACAAGTCTCCATTTGTCTGAGTTGGGGCTTCCTGACAGGAAATATAGGAGTGTTACAAGGACTTTTAGTAGGAGTTAATACTCCAGCTTCCAATAAGCCTTCTATAGTAGGTTTAATCCCTGCTATAGCTTGAGGTGTCAATGGGCATTGTCTTTGGTAAGGCAATGTTGCATTTGGTCTTATTTTTATTAAGGCTTGTCCTCTTAACTTAATCTTAACTAATCTTGACTTAACTAATCCTACATCTGTTGAAGGTCTTGTCCATAATTTTTCTGGAATTGTTTTCAGCAGTTCCTCCTATAATGCTGATTCTTCTTCATCTATCTGCTCTACCATCTTAACAGACATTTGTGTGCGCGATGACAAGGGAATGTTACACATCCCCCTCTGAGGGTGTGTTGACAATGTCATTTCCCTTCTATATCTGTGTGTGTTGCCCTTACTCTTTCTATTCCTGAAAATATTATTTTCAAAACCCTTTGATCTTGTGAAATATGTACAGAAAGATTAGAGGTTTGCTGCCATTTAGTCACTTCAGCTGCTTGTTTGACCATCAGTCCTAACTCTTTGGATTGTGCCTTTTCTATACTGTATCCAAGTTGTTGGGTTTTTCTGCAATTTTTCTGTCCTATTGTTACATACAGTCCTTTAGCATTACATTGAATTTTTGCCTTAAGTTTGCACAACAAATCTCTTCCCAGCAAATTAACTGGAGTAGTTGGTGAGAATAATAAAGGTGCTATAGTAGTGTCTTCTAATGTTATTATTTGGGGGTTTGGGGGTTCGTAAAACACAATACCTGTGATTGTCCCAAGAAGCCTGTGGTTTTTATCGTATTGCTTGAGAGAGTGAGCTGGGAGCCTTCGTGTCCTATACATGAGTAAGTAGCACCTGTGTCAATCATAAATGGAATTGGTTGTGAATTATTTATAGACACCATCACATTTTGTCCTTGTGTCCATGTTCCAGCAGGTTGTCTTGGACCAGGTGGTTCCACATTTCCTTGAGGTGCCTGTCCTGCTCCATATGGTCCTTGAGGTTGTGGTCCATTTTGCATTCCCCAAGTCATTTGTGGACAGTTTCTTCTAATATGTCCTGGTCCTCCGCATTGCCAGCACTGCATATCTTGAGTATTTGGGCCCATTTGCCCTGGGGTATTCATTCTAAATGGCTGTCTTCTTGGTTGCTGTTGATATGGTCCCCTTTGTAACCTGCCTCCAAGAGCCCAGGGCCCTGTCTTTGCCACCTCATGGGTTGATTTTGTCATTGCTGGTTTCCAAGTTGCACATATGTTGGAGGGGCTTGGGCCATTGTTGGTTGTTGCATTTGCTGCACTGGTTGCTGCATTTGCTGTACTGGTCCAGCAGGGGGCAAAATCGAGCAAAATCAGAGAGCAGATTTTTTCACTGCTGCTTGAACTTTTCCTTTTTCTTTGCAGCAGCAAATTCCCCTAGTTGTATTTAGTGTAGCTGGTTTGCAGTTGACTCAGCAGCTTCCTTGGCCTTTTTTCTTTTTTCTGTATTGGTCCACATAGTGTACAATGTGTGCTTGAAATGTGTCCCATGGAAGTGTATTCAGCCCCACCACACCTTCTAGGGCTGTCTGGACTTCTTGAGGCATGCATTTTTTCAGCATCTTTCAGAACAGGGTCTTACTTGTATCTGTTTGATCCCGGGAGCCTCCATTTTCCTCTCTCCACTTGGTCTGGAAAACATTGATGAACTTTACAACATTTTCTTCTTTCAGTGTTACTGATTCCAGCTTTCCTGGATCCATTTTGGTTGGGGTAAGCTTTTCGCAGAGCGTTCCAAACCTTGTTCCTGAATGCTTCAAATGCTAGGCTATTTCCTACATTCATTGAGAATTTCTGTAGTTTTCACTTTCCCAATTGTCTGTGCCAGAATAGCTTTTACATCTCCTATTGCCAGGAGGTGTCCAGTGGTTTTCTCTTCTAGCTGTGTTATCCATTTTTTGCTCCATTGCATAAATCTGTTAATTGGTTAGCCAGACCTGTCACATCCATAAATGACCATGGCACATACTGATACTGATTTCCTTTTGACACATGTGGGTAATGTCCAACCTCACTGTATTCTTCCAGGTCTGACCTATGTTGTTCATCATTAAGGTTTATTCTTCCAGTATCTTCTTCATTAGGCCAGGATGAGGTGATAGACCAGCTTGAGGGTTTCTTTGATCGTGTAAATTTTCTTTTCATATGTAGCTGCCCTTCGGTATCGACAAAAAAAACGGGACACAGAGTGCTTCTGACGGGTGCTTATCTCTCTTTTATTTCGCTCGTGCAGAGCGCCATTGAGCTTTAGTTGCGTAGCACCGTGAAACTACACAAAGAAACAATAATCAAATAAAAATCATAAATAGAGTGCACATTTACAAAGAAACATAAAAAATAATTTACAATAAATGAAGAACAGATTGAAACAACTTATTAACAAGTAGAGCTCACGACATTCAAAACGAGCTCATATAACTTCGTAATAAAGTACAAAATACAACACATATCAGTTTCACATACCTTGCTCCGCTTTACCAAAGGGTACTAAGTGAAAACTAAGCTGAACCAAAGCTGCATTCCTCAAGAAACTAAATTTTTCTCCATGTGCTTCGGAGGAATATGAATCTTCGCACTTCTCCCTGATTACCTGACTACTTCTCATTAGCGCCCCCCTTCACAGCGTAAAGCACGTAACATGTACAATTAATTTAAAGAGACACAATCATTTTGCGGTCATTTACACTCCCACCAATCGTGTTATGATGAACCAACAAAACTAACTGCAAATGAATCAGAACATGATTTTGAACCTTATTATGACCACCTTTTAGCTTAATTAAATGTATGCAATAGCTAGAAAGCATTTAAAAAATAATTTTGTCTGAGGTGAGAGGATCAACGAGGGCATTATTTACTCTTCTTCAAGAAGCACCACCAATTTCTGGATGGGCCTTTCAATGATTGTATTTTTGGAAGGTTGATCATGTTTGCTGGTGAGTTTTCGTTGTCCTAATTTTACCTTAACTCGCCGCACAAATCCATCACTCTCTTTGACAGCTTCAATTACTCTGCCCAACTGCCATTGGCTTCTTGGCAGCATATCCTCTTTGATGATTACGACATCATTTACTCTGACATTCCGTCGTGGAGAATGCCACCTTTGTCGCGTTGAAATGTTAAGAAGATATTCCCTCTTCCAACGACTCCAGAACTGCTCAACCAAATATTGAACTCTACGCCATCGCTTTGTAGCATACATGTCTTCTTTGACAAATTTCCCTGGAGGTGGAAGTGCAACATCAGACTTCATCAGTATTAAGTGGTTTGGGGTTAGAGGCTCGAGTGAATTTGGATCATTGATGCCATCTACCGTTAGTGGACGACTATTAACTATAGCCATTGCCTCATAGAACAGCGTTCTTAGTGAAGCATCGTCAAGTCTTCCTGGACACTGAGCAAGTGCGGCATTGAGTACATTACGCACAGTTCGTATCTGACGCTCCCAGATGCCTCCAGCGTGACTTGCAGAAGGAGCATTAAAAACAAAATCACATTGTTTCTCAGACAGAAAGACTTCCAAAGTTCTGTTGTCGACCTGTTTCAGTGATTCTTTGAGCTCATTTCGGGCTCCCACAAAGTTAGTACCATGGTCGCAATGAAGCTTGCGTACTGCTCCTCTAAGGCTGATGAAGCACCTTAACGCACTAATGAAGGCATCCGTGGATAAATCTTCAATCATTTCGATATGAACTGCCCGAGATGATAGACAAGTAAATATTAGGCCATATCTTTTGTACTCCTTGCAAGCTCTCTTTATGACAAATGGTCCAAAACAGTCCATGCCGCAGAATGTGAAGGGAGCAGATACTTCAACGCGCTCTACAGGAAGTTCTGCCATTCGTTGTTCCTCTGTCGGTCGTCTAAGTTTCCGGCATTGCACACACTTATGTATCAGTTTGGCGACTGACTTGCTGCCTCCAATGATCCAAAATCCATTCGTTCTAAGCTCCATTTGAGTTTGATAACGGCCCTGATGACAAATCTTGGCATGGTAATATGTCAAAATTAGTCTGGTGATGCAACTGTCCTTTGGGATAATCACAGGATGTTTCAGCTCTTGACTGAGTGATGACTTTTTCAATCTTCCACCTACACGAAGAAGGCCTTTGTCCAGTATGGGATCTAGGTGGTACAACGCACTAGAACTTGGAAGAGTGTTGTCTTTCTCAATCAGTTTTATCTCTTTGGGAAACGCTTCATGCTGAATAAGCTTGATCACCACCTCAGCGGCTTTCTGGCGCTCTTCCACAGTCACATGATCATTGGGATGTTTCTGTTTTGACCCTAGTCTTTTTATTCTTGCAATAACCTTCCGAAGAGTTGACCAACGAGGAAAATCGATTGAGACGACTGAGAACATCTGTGGTGGCACTGACTGTAGTTGCAAATGTCTGGACTGATTTAACTTCTGGGTCACCAACAAACAGTTTGGCAGAGTTGTACGGTGTTGGATTTACTTCCGATTCCCACAGAAATTTGGGTCCTGAGAGCCAGATCGATGAAGGGATGTCAGAGGCATGAAGCCCTCTTGAGGCATGATCAGCCGGATTTTCTGCTGTATTTACTTAAAACCATTGATTCGGATCAGTGATGTCCCTTATCAGCTGCACACGGTTAGCAACGAATACATGAAACCTTTGTGCTTCGTTGTTTATGTAAGCTAAAACGACCTGTGAATCTGACCAGAAGAATTCTTGATCAATCTTCATTTCAAGCTCCATTTTCAGAACGCCACTCATCTTTGCAGATAAAACAGCTGCTGCAAGTTCCAATCTAGGTATATTTGTGATTTTTGTAGGTGCAACTCTGGCCTTTGCCATCACCAAACAGCAATGCACTTTACTCTTGTCATTTTTGAAACGGAGATAAGAGCAAGCTCCATATCCAGCATTACTTGCATCAGAGAAGTGGTGTAGCTCCGTTCTAATGATTTCATTGAAAGTATCTGGGTGATAACATCTTGGTATGGTGACTTCCTTAAGCTTCTGAAGATCATTTTTAAAGTCCTCCCACCTTGAACATAACTCGTCTGAAAGATGATCGTCCCATCCTATGCCTCCTCGGCACAGTTCTTGTAGGATGCTCTTTCCTTGTAAAATGAATGGTGCAACGAATCCAACAGGGTCATACAGGGAGGCAATGACAGACAAGATACCACGACGAGTTGATGGCTGGTCTTTAAGGTTGATTTTGAAGCTAAAGGCGTCATCCTTTGTTGACCACTGAATACCAAGTACACGTCCTGTTGGTGCTGTCTCAAGGTGCAAGTCAATGGGCTTAGATGTGATATCTCTTTCTGATGGGTCTATACAACAAAGAGCATCTTCCTTATTGGAGTTGAATTTATGAAGTCGCAAGCCTCCACGTTTACACAGCATTTGAGCATCAAGGATCAGTTCTTTGGCTTCGTTGACTGAATGAACACTGGTTAACCCATCGTCGACATAAAAGTTCCTTTCAACAAACTCTGATGCTGAAGGGTGGGTGAATTTGTGCTGCTGTACTAGGTACTTCAGAGCGAAATTTGCACACCCAGGAGACGATGTAGCGCCGAAGAGATGGACAGCCATGCGATAATCTAGAGGCTCCTTTTCCAAGTCTCCACCCTCCCACCATAGAAACCTTAGATAGTTGCGATCATCAGAAGGGACAAAGAACTGATGGAACATCTTTTCTATGTCACAAGTGATTGCAACAAGTTCCTTCCTGAAGCGGCATAGCACTCCCACTAATGAGTTAATCAGATCAGGCCCGGTCAAAAGTGTATCGTTTAGAGATATACCACAAAACTTGGCTGAACAGTCGAAAACGACCCTGAGTTTATCCGGTTTCTGAGGGTGGTACACCCCATGGTGTGGGATGTACCATACAGTTTCTCCTTCAGATATCACTGGAGCTGGTTCAGCTTCACCTTTGTTAAGTATCTCATCCATGAACGCCTTATAGTGATCACAGTACTGCTTGTTAGACTTGAGCCTTTTCTTTAAATGCTGCAAGCGGGCAATTGCTAATCTTCTGTTATTAGGCAGTGAGGGTCGGCCACTACGCTTGAAAGGAAGAGGAAGTTCATAATGTCCATCATCCATCTGTTTGATATTAGCACTAAGATGATGAATGAAATGAACATCCTCTTGGGACACACTTTTATCCTCATATCCTTTCTCATTGAAATCTGACTCTAGAATCTTCAAGACATTATTGGGTGATGGGACAGGTATTTCTTTGACTGCAATTCTATGGACGTAACTTTGATTTCCCTGCCTGTCTAGGTGTGGATTGGAGAGGCCTATAATACTCCAGCCAAGCTCAGTTCTTTGGGCAAATGGTTCATTTTCACTACCTATTATGACTTCAAGCGGAGCTAGAGCGGATGGGCAGTCATAACCGATTAACAGTCCAACTTCACAGTTCTGAAGTGGTGGTAACTGATTGGCCAGATGTTTGAGGTGCGGCCACTGCAGTGCTGTTCTCTTGGTTGGAATATAGGACTTGTCAACAGGAATTAAGTCTCTAGCATATGCTTGCTGTAGTTGAATAGAGCTTGTTGCCTGAAGTCCTCTAACTTGAAGGCCACGAACCCTTTTACTTGCAGTGATGATGTCCATAGCTGTCATGGTGCTCAGTCTAAGTTGCACTGGTTGAGTGACTGCATTTAATTCTTCAAGAAGATCTTCCAAAATGAATGTTGAGTCACTCTGTGTGTCCAGTAGAGCATAAGTGAGTACTTCTCTTTGTGCCTCTTCCACTGTAGAAACGAGGACTGGCACAATGCTGGAAGTAGCAGAAGAGCTTTGTGAGAGTACATGGGCCGTAACTTTGTGAACTTCCTGACTTGCTTGGACTTCTGTAGAAGTTTTCTGTAATGCTTTTGAAGGCACCTTTTCTCTTTCTTCATGCAAGCAAGTAGAGTGATTTCAGCCACACGTTCCACATTTATGTCGTCTTTTGCAGTCTCTCACAATATGTCCCTTCCTGAGACACCCAAAGCAGAGGTGATTTTCCTGAATGAAAGTCTTCTTGTCTTTGATAGTTCTTTTTGCAAATGTAGGACATTGGGCAATGCTGTGTTTTTCATCTTTACAGATGAAGCATGATACCTTTGACTTGCTGGTTGTTTCAACCCCTTTAGAGGCAAAATCCTTCACTTCAGACTTTGTACTGAGAGCTTTAGCTCGCTTGAGAAACTTTTCATCAGAATTTTTCAAATTCATGAAGAGTGGGGAAGTGATGGGGTTACATGCTATTCTTGTTTCCTTCTGCATAAATTCTGCAAAGCATTTGAAACTTGGATAGTCACCTGATTCATCCAGCTCTTCCACTACAATTCGATTCCACTTGCGGACAATCCATTCAGGAAGTTTCTTTAATAACTTGTGGTTTTCTTCACAGTCATTTAATATGGTAAGTCCTTTAACATGAGGAATCGCCTCAACACATCCTTGTAGGAAGTCTGTGAAGTCTCGTAGGGCAAGAGGATCATTTGCTCCGATTTTGGGCCATCTCATTAACTTGTCTCGAAAAGCCTTCTGCAGTATAAATGAATTCCCATACCTGTCTAGTAAAACCTTCCATGCTCCTTGGTATGCGTCCTCTGAATTTCTGTAAAAATATCCTTCCACCGCTTTGCGAGCTTCTCCAGCGAGGTAGTTCTTAAGGTAGAACATCTTTTCACCAGGTGGGAGGGGCTTTCGATCAATAAGGGCCATGAATGACATCTTCCAATCTATAAATTTCAAAGGATCGCCAGCAAATATAGTGGGTTCAGGAACAGGTAGTCGATGTGTGCTTAGTGAGTCTGCTATGGCTTGAGCTAGAGCAACATTTTCCTGAGATGGCTGTAATTCACGCTCTTCGAAGAATGTCTGCTGAGGTAGAAATGATTCAGCATCTGGGTCTAACTGAAATGTAGGCTCTGTCCTCTGACAACCAACGTGAGTCCTAGGGTCTATTTCTTCATCACCACATTTAATGATACCTTCAAGATTGTTGTACACTTGGACACGAGCTGCCGCTACTTTTACTTCTTTGTCTACTTGCAACTGCTGCAATCGTTTTCTCTCCTCTTCTAGTTTTAGGTGCATTTCCATCTCCTTTTGCTTTATTTCCGCAAGCATTTTAGCTTCACAACACTTCCAATCACTCTCCATCTTATTAAGCTTCGCTTGCTGATCATGGATTCCTTGCATAGCTTTAGCTTGCTCTCGTTTGGCTGCAAGTTCTGCCTCTGCATCAGCTCGTTTACTTGAGATGCTGGAAGAGGTCCTTGATTGTCTGCTTGATCCCAGCGATGACTCTGAAATGATTGTGTTTGTTTGTGTGCATCCAAAGATAGATTCATACTCGTCCTTATTTAGAACTTGTCTCACTCTTTCCTTCACAAGCTCTTCATTGTAATCTTCATCTATTGTTTCAAGCCGTTTACTTACAAGATCACTGATCTCACCAGATAGTGCAGCACAAGCATCCATACGTTTGACAATGTCAGGAGAAGTGGCATGATTAAGCAGTATTGGTTCATAATTATGATAAACTGAATTATGTCGGCTTTGAATATCATCTTGTATTTTTTCAAGATTCTCACGTGAACAGAAAAATTTCAATCTTGATCTAGTCTCCTTTGCGCTCTCCTTCCAACTGTTATAAGCTTTATAAAAAGCCTTCTCTTGTTTCTTGGCTTCCTGTTCGCGCATATCTAGACCGTTTTCTGTAAAGCTTCTTTTGCGTGAGCTTGATCTGATCTGTTGCATAGATGGATTGCTTATTTCTTCTGCTCTTAGCGACATCTCATTTGCTTGCTCTGCTTGTGCCACGGCATCCTTTTCCATAGACTCTTCTTCATTCACAACTTCCATAATCAGGGAAGAACTTCAGCAGTAAATGATACCACTTTCACCAGACCTCTAGTAAGTAAGCACTCAAAGGATGTTTGCAAACAAGATAAATGCTAAATGATGTACTTATTGTATGTGTATTGTATTGTGTGTATATACAAAATTTAAAGTCTAGTTTGTAATGTAAATCACCAGAAAACTTAAATTTTACAAACTATAACTTCAACACTGACTGTACCTCTTTGAATACACAATAGATTAAACCTTCTTTACACAAAGCTCAAATTTTAGTCAAAATAAGATTTTTTTTCTTCTTTTTACTGTGAAATATATGTATAGCATCAATTATACCTTTCAAGTCCTTTGCAATTTTAACCTTTCATTTTAAATGTCCATGAAATGTTTTCTATTCCTTTTGAGTAATTCAACTTACACTGTTCAGGTTGACTTGATGCAGCTTATGTAGAAATATGAGCGTTGTAAATTCTCTTGGTACTCAAAGTCTCACTCTGCATCTGCTACGTAAAACGACAGAACACCGTCACCTTCCGACCTCGGCGATGACGACACGAACCCCAGCTACTTGCTCCCGCAGAAATGGTCGTGCTGTTGCGTCTGCGTTATCGAGTAGAAGACGGTCGCGATGTAATAGGTGAACAGTATGGTTCCTTTAAGCGTCGAGTTTCACTGTAGCTGCCCTTCGGTATCGACAAAAAAAACGGGACACAGAGTGCTTCTGACGGGTGCTTATCTCTCTTTTATTTCGCTCGTGCAAAGCACCATTGAGCTTTAGTTGCGTAGCACCGTGAAACTACACAAAGAAACAATAATCAAATAAATATCATAAATAGAGTGCACATTTACAAAGAAACATAAAAAATAATTAACAATAAATGTTAATTCACAGCGTAAAGCACGTAACATGTACAATTAATTTAAAGAGACACAATCATTTTGCGGTCATTTACATCATAGATGGTCTCATTTCAGATACAGCCTTTCTTGCTTCCTTCAAAGTGTCATTGAGATGTCTGTCAAGATGGTTTTCCAGTCGCCTGAACAATTCGTCAGTGAGCTGTTAACTGAGTGCTTTCATCTTTTATCAAGAGGTTGACACAAACATGCATGGTCATCCTAGAGATTGGATGCCATTGAAAAAATTATTCCCATGTACCTGTTTAAAAAAGCAAGCAACATCAGCCACCACACACAGAGGGAGGTGTTTATGACCCTGACGTGATTTGAGCCTTCTGATCGAGAGTCAGACACGCTACCGTTGCACTACGATGTCCTATGCAGCAAGGAGTAGAATAAAAGGGCAACCCATTTTCTCTCAAGGACAAGTCATGGGTTACATCTATTGCTCTTGGCTCATGGCATCTGGGAAAGAGCTTTTTTGTGCAAAGGACAAAGCAAAAGCTCATTGCATCCAAAGGCCCCAGGTTCGATTCATGAGCATAACTTTTTTTTTAACCCAAAAATCTGACAAGTGTGACAAAAATAAAAGGTTCCACCTAATTAATCATAACATGAGGTTAGGTTACTGTAAAAGTATTAGAGTTTGTTGTTAAATGCTTCATTGTTGTTAAATGCTTCATGTTGTAAGTGTCGCATGAAAAGTAAATTTGAGTAATATAATAAACTCTGATGGTGCTGGCCTGCTGGCTGTTAAGTGTTAAACCACTTTCGGACCTCAGTCTCACCAAGTACTCTGCCAGGCTGTCCACTAGGTTCATCCCTGGGACACAGTGCTCATCCACAGCCTGATAAATATAACACATGCAATAAAAATCAATAACAATACTATTACAAGTAAGAAAACAATATACATGACAGTGGCTAACAGGTTGGTAGAGAGAGAAGGGGTAGCTGGTTGTGATGGCTGATGGCCTCGAGGGCACAGCAGTATGCACAAACTGTTAAATATAAAAAAAGTTAATTAAACTTTTATGAAATAAACATTATGCATTTTCACACAAAACAATTACAATAGCTGAAAAATGTCTTTGCGCTTGTAGCCTTGGTCGGACAGATTGTGGAGCACAGGGGTGTGGTTCAGCTGCAGACTTCCTCTTGACCACTGCCTGACCCACTGTACTTACAGGCAAGTGGTACTGATGTTGAGGGCCTGGGTGTGGTGTTGCAGCAGTAGGACGTGTCCGCCCTGATGGGAGAGGCACAGGAGCTACAGGAATTGAGGGAGGCAAGTTCACCCCTTGCCATAGAATCATGTTATGCTACTGAATGATGGGCTGCTAACTAAGCAGAGATGGAGGTTTTACTGCCAGGGAAGCAGCTTCATGGTTTTGATTCCATCTATGGATTCCTTCCAAGAGGTACAGCTGAAAATTCAGACTGTTGGCACTTGTTCCTTAAAATAAAGAGACATTTTGTTGTTTCATTTAAATTTTCTAAATTTTATCACCATTTCCAGGCTCTGAAATATAATTGTAAAACTGTAAGTATCTGACCTTGCTGATAAACAGCTGTTAATACTTACCTGGAATGAATCTGTTGACATGGCAATGTAAGGACTCCAGTGATGTGGATCCCCTGGCACACCAGTAGTTTGGCGGGATAATGCCTCCTTTGTTGGTGCATCCTGACTGAGTGTACTGGAGCACACCTGGTTCATCCTGAATACACTTCACATGCCTTTTCTGGACTCTCCAAATGTGCTCCATTCTCTCCCAGTCAAAGAGAGGGACACCAAGAAAATCACCGCCCTTCAGCTCATTAAAGAGAAGTTCAATTGAAATGATGGTCTGCTGCTCTGCTCTTGTCTGTCTTCTGCAATGCAGACACAGCTCATCCTTGGTGATGTGCTTGTCCACTAACTTTTCAGTGATACCAGGGAAACCTTCCTTCTTCAGTTGCTCCCTTTTGGCTCTCCGCAGCAAGTCCATATCACTGCTGTCGCATTCAAAAATGGAGCATGACAATCTAGCCATAAAGATTTTGTACAAAGGATATGCTTCATTTGTACACCCAGATGCCAGCCGCCTCATGAAATGATAAACAAAGGCAGAGCATGTCCAGAGGTATCGTAAGGAACACTTAATCGACTGCTCAATGTGGTTTTCCCACAGCTGCCTGACCAAGAGAGTGGGGCTGTTACCGGACATCCTCTCCCTCATAAAAGTTATCACTCGGATATTACAAGCATATCTGTAATAAACACAGACAGCAGAAGACGAAAGAGAGAAATTAGTAGTAAACACTCATTAATTTCCTAGACTATTAAGTCACATTTTTGACATAAGTAATACTCACGTGTTACACTTACTTTTGAGTCAAGATTATACTGAACTCCATCCTGTGAGCGAAATCCAGCTGGTCCAATATGGTCTTGCTTGAGGAGATGTAATTGGTTTTGCAGCCAACAGAATTACACTTAAGAGTCTCTGTTATCATCAGGCAATTCCTGTTCACATCCAGAACCAGATGAGCTCTCTTGTGGACTCCAGAACCTGTGAGCTGTTTTCCACATTCAGGACAAGACAGCCTGACCTTCCACAGGTGGTATGGCATCCACAGGAAAAGCTTGTGGGTGAAAAAGCGTTCTGGAGTGGGTGTCTCTGGAATTCTGGAATGAGTGCTGGTCCTGGTGGGTAATACCAAAGCTTCAGATTCGTACACAGCCGCTGGTGCTTCCACAGTGCTGCTGAAATCCATGTCTGGTCCTGAACTGGTATTGTCATTCATCTCTGCTGGGACCCACACAGGATTTGAAGCAACTGGAGGCTCCACATCTTCTGCTGATGGATTAAGCAGAAGGTTAGAAGCAAAGTGGGCAGAGGGTCCAGCCACCAGCCACAGCTGGTGGAGGAGAGGAGGTTGCAGAGACAAGCGCTGGGCATGCAGGGATGAGAGGAGTAAAGGAGGTGCCATGGGAAGCTGATGAGTCCTGATTTATACATATTTTAAAAAGACAAATGTACTGTATATACTTATTTAAAAGCCATGCATGATTAATTAGCTCCTTTTAAGTTAATAAAAAAGCACATATAAAGAAAATAATAATTCTTAAAAAGACTTTGTCACAACTGTAGAAGTGGCTTTTGAAATAAAGAAGGTCTTGGCAGTTGCTGATACCGGCGATGGAGGAAGCGATAGAGGAGAGACAGTCTGGGATTGCAAGAGGGAGATGGTGTCCTTCTGCCAAAAGCACTACTTGACTTGACTTGACTTGTATCACCACTGGGCCTGAGAGAGTAAGAAAGAATAGTTAAATGGATTTTATAGATAAAGACTAAAACCTTTCAACAATGTAAATCCCACTTCAAAATGCAGAAAACAACATCAATAGACATATTTTAAAATTACATTTAAGAGAGTGTTCCTAGTAATTTTACTAATATTACCTTGCTTGTATGCTTCACAGACAAGCTTAAGTTTGGCTTTAAACCAGCACAATGAGCCCCTCCGAACCGCTGCTTTCTGAACTGCAACTAAAAACAAGTAGTTTAAGTGGTGTCTTTAGTTGTAGTGTAAATGGACACGTGGACAAAATTGTTGGTACCCTTCGGTCAATGAAAGAAAAACTCACAATGGTCACAGAAATAACTTTAATCTGACAAAAGTCATAATAAATAAGAATTCTATGAATGTTAACCAGTGAAAGTCAGACATTGCTTTTCAACCATGCTTCAACCTAATTATTTTAAAAAATAAACTCATGGAACAGGCCTGGACAAAAATGATGGTACCCCTAACTTAATAGTTTGTTTCACAACCTTTTGAGGCAATCACTGCAATCAAACGATTCCTGTAACTGTCAATGAGACTTCTGCACCTCTCTGCAGGTATTTTGGCCCACTCCTCATGAGCAAGCTGCTCCAGTTGTTTCCGGTTTGAAGGGTGCCTTTTCCAGACAGCATGTTTCAGCTCCTTCCAAAGATGCTCAATAGGATTGAGGTCAGGACTCATAGAAGGCCACTTTAGAATAGTCCAATGTTTTCCTCTTAGCCATTCTTGGGCCAGCACATTTCCCTCTAGCATCTCTTGATAGTCTTGAGATTTCATTGTACCCTGCACAGATTCAAGACACCCTGTGCCAGATGCAGCAAAGCAGCCTCAGAACATAACAGAAGCGCCTCCATGTTTCACAGTAGGGACACTGATCTTTTCTTGATATGCAAGGCAGATACTCGACGTTGGTTGGCGGTAAATTATGCAGATATTTTGCAAAGGGGGAAAG
Organism: Clarias magur; assembly: GCA_013621035.1. Taxonomy (NCBI): domain Eukaryota; kingdom Metazoa; phylum Chordata; class Actinopteri; order Siluriformes; family Clariidae; genus Clarias; species Clarias magur. Next base: position 7,463 of record QNUK01000966.1, on the reverse strand, counting down.
ATGATTGGCTTTGAATTTTGCAAAGGAGTGAGATGTGATTGGCGCAAAGAAGCAGCCGCACGGCGTCCAGGTAGCCACAGGGCCGACCAGGAGACCCTTTTGGGGTTTTTCATTTCAGCCTTAGCGAGATTCATGGAAGGTGCAGAACTTGCATGGTCGAGTTCATTAGGCAGATGCTTTTCTTTTGCTTCCAATCAAATTCCACTAAATGCAAACAACTATGGCAGAAGATGAACCCCCAAGCTATCAACAGCATGGGCAGAATGCCTTGAATTCACCATGGAATTTGCCACTGGCTTGCAAGGTTATTCATGTCTGTCTGTAAGACAGGCATAAAAGGGTTAGCTCTCACACCACCAGATGATTTTTGCAGTCGACACTGCTTAGATTACACAGTAGCATGGAGATCTATTCATATACATGTGGTACACCCAAATTGGTGCAACCACATTTGGTGATGTATGCATCAATGAATAGTAAAACGTTTATTTCTTTAAATGAGGACTAACATCTTTTGTAATTCAGCGTATTATTATTTGTTATTTAGCAAGACATCCTGATCCTGTAATGAAAGGGAAAGGTGAGGAATAATTAATAAAACAACGTAGTGGGGGGACCGGAACCTTTAATGCAGTTATTTGTTCCTGGGTGCGTATACTGATGGGGCCTCTGGTTTCCGGTTAGACGTAAACTGAAGAAAGAAATGCATGGTCCTGTGTTCCTTTCATCTCAGTCTTCTCATTCATTTCACATGTCAGTACTGCATTTAAACCACCCAAGAATAAAGTTTTACACTGTAAAAAATAAAATCTTGCACAGCTTTTTTGAGTTAACTCCACTTTTAACCCAAGTTGTTGATTTAACTCAAAATGTCAAGGCAACTTGCTGCACAGTTTTTTTGAGTTAAGTGAACAAGTTGGGTTAAAAGTGGAGTTAACTCAAAAAAGCTGTGCAGCAAGTTGCCTTGAAATTTTGAGTTAAGTCAACTTGTTGTTGACTTAACTAAATTTACTGAGTAAGGTCTCCCAACTTATATTCTTTTGTTAAGTTAAAAGTGATTTGATAGTTTCAAAGACTTATTAATTTAATAAATGTGAACTTGCCACATGTATTGGGTTCAAATTGTTGGTGTTTAAATTTACTGAAGCAGGTTTTTTTTGTAATATAATATGATGAAAAAAGCTGTAACTGAATGCTTGAAAGTTTCTTCCAAATTTTATTTTAAACCAAAAGAAACACACTACAACCACGTTTCATGACTTTAAAATAAAAGTACACAAAAAGAAACATGGCAAAATGCCTTTTATAGACTAAACTTCACAAAACAAGGAAACTAGTACAAAATAATAATAATAACTAGAGAGGTACATTTCCTGAAGAAAATGTGAGTGGTGCTTGCCGTGGCAAAACTTTGGAGTCATGCTAGCAACTTCCTAAGCACTCCAGCATCCTGTTAGCCATATACTATTAATGTAGCAAACAACATGCTAATATAGTTAGCATAATGCTAGCAACATGCTAATGAGCTAAACATCATTGTAGCAACATGCTAAGCACTCTAACATCACGTTAGCGACATTCTACTGATGTTGCATGCAACATGCTAACATTGTTAGCATAATGCTAACAACATGCTAATGAGCTAAACGTCTTGCTAGCAACATGCTAGGCACTCTAGCATCATGTTAGCGACATTCTAATCATGTTATTAGCGACATGCCATTATAGTTAGCATAATGCTAGCGAGATGCTAATATTGTTAGCATCATGCTGGCAACATGCTAATGAAATTATCATAATGCTAGCGAAATGCTAATATTGTTAGCATAATGCTAGCAACATGCTAATCGCGTTAGCAACATGCTAACAGCATGCTAATGATTTTGCTAGGGGGCGTGGCTTATGAGGATCATGATAAAAGCGAAAGCCTGATTGATTGCCTGAGTAAAATGAGCCCTCCCCCATGTCTCTATCACACTGGGATCCACAGTTAAATTCAGGATAAAAGTTCCTATGGAAATTACTATTGTATGTTAATTGCCCCCTGCTGGGGCAGTTTACACCTCGCCCATTAGAAAAGTCATGTGATGCCCCCTTTCCCCGAATAACCCCAAATAAAATACATTCCCGACTGAAGGACACAATTTGCCACCTGTTTCATGGGTGTACGATGAACGAAAAGTGATGAGTCATGCATCAAATTCCCCATTATAAGTGAATGGGGCAAATTTGGGCACCTGTTTTGCCCCGGGGGTAAAACATATACCCTCGTGTGGGGTATGTTCCAACACAGCTTGCCAGCCTCTTGAAATGTGTTAAATTTCAAATTTCTCCGAAATTCCCACTCTGCGCTTTAATTCGTCAAAGTTCGTATCAATGTTAAGTCTATGGTAATTTTTGGGGTGGTTAATTGTCCCTTTGGGGGCAATTAACCCCCCCCCCTCATGAAAGTCTAGGCACCCCTGTCCCGAATGAGCCGCATGATTTGACACCTCTTTCATGGATCTACAACAAACGATACTGTAGTAGTTATGTGCCAAAATCTGCATTATATGTGAATGGGGCAAATTTGGGCACCTTTTCTGCCCCGGGGGCAAATACTTATACCCTCGTGCGGGGTATGTTCTGACACACCTTGCGACCCTCTTGAAATGTGGTGAATTTGAGATTTGTACCAAATTCTCACTCGGCAATTCAATCCATGAAAGTTTTTCTCAATGTTAAGTCTATGGGAATTATTCCCCATTATAAGTCAATGGGGCAAATTTGGGGAGCTCTATTGCCCCGGGGGTAGAACTTGTACCCTCTTGCAGGGTATGGTCTGACACAGGTTCCAAACCTCTACAAATGTGGTAAATTTGACCACTCTACAAAATTCCTTCTCCGCGCTACAATCCGTCAAAGTTGCTCTCAATGTTAAGTCTATGGGACTTTTTGGGGTCGGTTAATTGCCCCCTGTGGGGGCAATTAACCGCCGACCCCTTAGAAAAGTCATAGCACCCCATTCCCGACCAAGCCGCACGTTTTGACACCTCATTCATGGGTCTACGACAAACGGTGCGGGACTAGTTACGCGCCAAACTTTCATACGGAAGAAGAAAAAGAAAAAGAAAAAGAAGAAAAATAAGCCTGTGAGATTATAATAGTAGTGCTTTGCTTCGCAAGCACCACTAATAATAATAATAATAATAATAATAATAATAATTTGAAGTCTGAAAACAGCTCACAAAAGCAAAGTCATAGGAGAAGTTAAGTCTTAAGGGATTGTACCCTTGCAGAGCAGTGAGTGCCCAATTCCATGAACACCTTCTCAATCACCTCAAAAGTGTACTTCCGATTTTTTGGTACTGAAATCCAAGGCAAACAGGTCAAAGGCCAAACTGTTCTGGAGCATCTTGCAAGACAATCCCTTCCTCCAACACAAGAGTAACGTTTATGACACTGGTCAAAGTATTAGGGGAGTCATCATCTTCAATCACAATAGGAACTCCCACCTTGATCCCTCTAGTCTGTCCGCCATCAGGAGTACTGTACAAAAAAAAATCACTTTTGACATCCATCTTTTCTATGTTATTATATTTCTTTTTGTTCCATGAAAGTTTTGGATCCTACTAGATTAATGTAGACAAAATGTACAGAAAGAAATGCCTCATAAATCCTTAAAATCAGTTGAGATGATCAGTTAAAGTAAAATAAGAGCCGGAGTTCAAATGAATAAGAATTTAAGTATCTTAATAATGTCAACACAAATATTAACAGCCGTATTCTTGTCAAAGTGCCTGCAGAGAATCAATGCAACATACTCACCAGACATGTTCTGAATAGCGCAGATGATCCATCACGGATAAACACATCGAGATCTTCCAGGACAGTTTTCATTCAGTGATCCACAATATTTGAAGTCTGAAAAAAGGGTGCTAATGTTATGCATTGTCACTTTTGATAAACTTTCAGGTATTCATAACATTTGACATTAGGGAGACTCTAATTATAAGAGAAAGATTTAGAAATATGCAATACTGTTTGCATGGAAAAAAAGATGTTCAGGTTTGTGCTCAAGTGTTTCAGCATCAAAATTTTCTGTGTCCTGTTCTCTCCATTCTACAGTCGTGGCCAAAAGTTTTGAGAATGACACAAATATTAGTTTTCATAAAGTTTCCTGCTAAACTGCTTTTCGATCTTTGTTTTAGTTGTTTCTGTGATGAACTGAAAAATAATTACAAGCACTTCATATGTTTCAAAGGCTTTTATCCACAATTACATGACATTTATGCAAAGAGTCAGTATTTGCAGTGTTGGCGCTTCTTTTTCAGGACCTCTGCAATTCGACTGGGCTGCTCTCAATCAACTTCTGGGCCAAATCCTGACTGATAGCAACCCATTCTTTCATAATCACTTCTTGAAAATTGTCAGAATTAGTGGGTTTTTGTTTGTCCACCTGCCTCTTGAAAATTGACCACAAGTTCTCAATGGGATTAAGATCTGGGGTTTCCAGGCCATGGACCCAAAATTTAAACGTTTTGGTTCCCGAACCACTTAGTTATCATTTTTGCCTTTGGCACGTTACCCATGGCACGGTGCACCATGGTGCTGGAAAATGCATTGTTCTTCACCAAACTGTTGTTGGATTGTTGGATGAAGTTGCTGTTGGAGGGTGTTTTGGTACCATTCTTTATTCATGGCTGTGTTTTGGGGCAAAATTGTGAGTGAGCCCACTCCCTTGGATGAGAAGCAACCCCACACATGAATGGTCTCCGGATGCTTTACTGTTGGCATGACACAGGACTGATGATAGCGTCACCTTTTCTTCTCCGGACGAGCCTTTTTCCAGATGCCCCAAACAATCGGAAAGAGGTTTCATCCGAGAATATGACTTTGCCCCAGTCCTCAGCAGTCCATTTGCCATACTTTTTGCAGAAGGTCAATCTGTCCCTGATGTTTTTTTTGGATAGATGTGGCTTCTTTTCCAAAAGTCTTCATCTCCCTGTGTGTGCAGATGCGCTCACACCTGCCTGCTGCCATTCCTAAGCAAGCTCTGCACTGGTGGCACTCCAATCCTGCAGCTGAATCCTCTTTAGGAAACGATCCTGGCGCTTGCTGGACTTTCTTGAATGCCCTGAAGCCTTCTTAACAAGAACTGAACCTCTTTCCTTGAAGTTCTTGATGATCCTATAAATTGTTGACTTAGGTGCAATCTTAGTAGCCACAATATCCTTGCCTGAGAAGCCATTTTTATGCAACGCAATGATGGCTGCACGCATTTCTTTGCAGGTCACCATGTTTAACAATGAAAGAACAATGAGTTCAAGCATCACTCTCCTTTTAACATGTCAAGTCTGCCATTCTAACCCAATCAGCCTGACATAATGATCTCCAGGCTTGTGCTTGTCAACATTCGCACCTGAGTTAACAAGACGATTACTGAAATGATCTCAACATTTCCTTTAATGACAGCAATGAAATGCAGTGGAAATGTTTTCGGGATTAAGTAAATTTTCATGACAAAGAAGGACTATGCAGTTCATCTGATCACTCTTCATAACATTCTGGAGTATATGCAAATTGCTATTATAAAAACTTAAGCAGCAACTTTTCCAATTTCCAATATTTATGTAATTCTCAAAACTTTTTGCGACGACTGTACTGTACATGTGAACAAGGTGAAGTCCCAGCTTCAGGTTCACTGTTCAGCTCAGGTTCTGTTTCATTCAAGATTTTCTCTGATTCCTTATGCATTAATCTGAAATATTTGATGGCTTGAAAGCTTGAATCTACATTTCTGTAAGGGGCAAAATACGATCTCTCCATTTCTTATATGTTTTCCAAGAGAAGAACTGTGCTTCAGAGCAGATCTAACTGAACTCGCACAAGTTTTCATGAAGGTTACATTTATTTAATCAGAAATACAGTAAAACAGGAATAATGTGAAATATTTCAGCTTTTTTCCATTGGAATGTATTTAAGTTGTTTTATTTATTGCTGTGATGTAAAGCTGTATTTACTGCATCATTACTCCAGTCTTCAGTGTCACATGATCCGCAGAAATCACTATTTCTTTAATTTATTCATAATGATCAAGAAACATTTATTGAGTTTTGTGGAAACAATACACCCCTCCCCCAGGACTAAATGACAGTATTAGAGATTTTTATAGGCCAACATTCTTATTATTATTAAAATTGGCAAAAAAGCTATAACTCTCTATACAAAAATATCAAGAAATTTTCCCATGATCAGATCCTCATATTAGAGGGATTTCTGAAGACCATGTGACACTAAAGACTTGAGTAATAATGCAGAACATTCAGCTTAATGTCACAGCAATAAATTACAGTTTTAAGTACAGTACATTCCAGTAGACAACAGAAATGGAACCAAGATGGCGCCGGTGAGGTCGGCTGCCGTCACAACTGCTCCGACCTACTTTACTTTGTTTTCGTATTTTAATTTAATTTCTAGCAACTTTAAACCGGCAAATTCATCACCATTGAGTGCATTAAGTACGATAGAGATACTCTTATTTCTATTGGTCTACAATGTACTCACAATTCGACGTTTTTAACTCCGGATCCAAGCTGGCCGAGTGAGATCCTGAGGGAAAACAAAGGACGCGAAGCGGCGGCCCCGAGGAAAACGAGCCGGCGTCAGGAACAGGCTGAGAGCCCGTGCACACCGCACACCTCTGCCTAGCATCCTGCTCGCCAACGTCCAGTCACTGGAGAACAAGCTCGATGACCTCAGGGCCAGGATAAAGTTCCCGAGAGACATTCGGGACTGCAATCTTCTCTGCTTCACCGAGACATGGCTGAACCCAGTGGTGCCGGACCACGCCATTCAGCCGGCCGAGTTCTTCTCGGTTCACCGCATGGACAGGACAAGGGACTCGGGGAAGACAAGGGGAGGCGGCGTGTGTTTAATGGTGAACAGCGGCTGGTGCAACAGCGCGAGCGTTGTTCCTCTCGCACGCTCCTGCACACCCAACCTGGAATTATTGACCATCAAGTGTCGTTCTTTTTATCTTCCTCGGGAGTTTACATCGGTCATAATCAGCGCCGTTTATATTCCGCCACAAGCGGACACGGACACTGCCTTATGCGAGCTGCATGAGGCACTCTCACAGAACGGACAATTATGTCAATGCACATTGCACATATATGCACATATGCACATTTTGCACACTTCAAGGACTTCTTTTCACACCCCCCTCATCTCATTAAAATACTACCTCAAGTTTTTCACAGACTATAGTCGTAATATATTACATCACATCCAACTTCTGACAAGAGCACATTCTTTCATACTTCAGATTTTATGTATATATATATATTTTGTAACTTTGTTGGAATCTGTTTTATAGGTTCCTTTTGTAAAAATATTTAAGGTCATGGAGCGGTCGTATAAGCATTTCACTGCATATCGTACTGTGTATGACTGTGTATGTGACAAATAAAATTTGAATTTGA
>QNUK01000965.1:120000-161574 GCA_013621035.1 Clarias magur | reverse complement strand
TTTGGCGAGCAGTTTAGCGCCATCTGCTACGACGGAGCTGGCGGTATACTTTATCCTTTTTTGCATCTTGAGCTAAATTGTTGTTGTCTTTTCTCCTGCTCTGAATCTCTTCAGAACATATTTGTGATTGTTTCTGGTTGCAGGTAAGGATAGTGACAACGTTCTACATCTGATGTCGCCTGAACAAGAGTGAGTCTTTTTTCATGCCTTTTTTTACGGTGCTGTTAAACATACCGCAACATAATTTACACTGATGATTAGCACACCCGTTCAATGTATACATGGATTTTAAAATAAATTTTTAAAATGCATTGTCTAAATGCAAATATTACTTTTTATTTAAAGAGCTCCAGTACCAAGGCAGTGGAACGTCGAGTCTCCGGTCGTGAGGAAAAGCCGAAGCAAGAGACGGCCGTTGTGATCATATAAGGCGTTTCTCTAATCTCTTCAGCTGTCTGTATGTGTCTGTCTTTCAATGTCTTCATAACTTTTAATTTTTTTTATATATATACCTGTATGTCTTTTTTTTTATTTCCTTTTTCTATGTGTATATATAAAGAAATAAATGAATAAATAAATTCTCTCAGAGTTCAGTGTGAGTCATGTGTTTATAGCAACTGTAAATTCTCAGTTAAAGTATAAAGTACAGCAAAGAGTAAGGACTACTTTATTATAAAGAGCTGAAACCGGAGACTCCTTCAAAATGTGGAGTTTCTTGATCACTTCACAAAAAAGAATGACTTATAAATTGCAGTTCTTTTGTCTCCAAGAAAATTGATTTTGAATACATTTTTAAAAACTATTTTTACATTTATATTAGCGATAAACCGGTCGTGACCAGAATCGGATGGTTTCCAGTTTGATTGGCCGTGACTGGTGATGGAATCGGACATAAACTATTCTGCACTGAGCGCAGAAGCTTCCGAGTAGCTCAACAGGAACGCATCTTTATGGTGTTACCTTATCAAAATTGGTGTTAAGCCTCTGGTCTGCCTTTTTCTCCAAACTCGAATTGGTCTCAAACCCACTGGTTACACACACTTACACCAGTTTTTAAGTAAGAAAACTAATGTTATAAGAAATGGGCTACATTTAAAGAATAAGCAAACTTTTTTTTTTAAAGGTTTAAAGGCAGAATGTAATATTTGAATCAGGATATTTATAAGATCGTGATACGTCTAGAATCGCAGTACAAATCGAATCGGCCCTTATCGTGATGATATTGTATCGGCCGGTGAATGCTGTTTGTCATTTCTAACAATCGATAGGATTTGTAAGTTCGGAATGTGATTTGGGATGTATTAAATGCTGTTGGGTTTATATAATGAGAATTATATAGTGAGCTATATACAGTGTGTGGACTGATATACAGAGTGATGTTTTATGGGAGAAAGATCTAGAAACACAGAAGATGATTCCAAACTGGCAACCGCGAGGCAATATTAATTATTGGCAAAAGTACATAATTTCGGATCATAAACATTCCTTGACTTATTGTATTTGATATAATTAGTTATTTTATTTAACTATTTCTTTATTTATTTAAAATTTTGGTCCCACGTATCCAAATCCTACATTTTCACTCCGTCTTCCTACACATCCCGCCTACCAACTCCACCGCGATTGGCTCACACGCACGCGCGTCCATTTCCCCCATTGGATAATCGACACGTCACTCAATCATCTTTGCGCCTCAGCCGTCCCCTGACAGATAAACCAGTCACATTTTAGGAGGCGTGGTTTTTACCGAAATACGGGTGGGAATACATGACATAAAAAAAAAAAACTGCGAGTTCTGATTGGTTGATTCTTCTCAGGTCGCTAGGGGAGACGTAGATGCGTTGCAGTGAAGGATTCTGGGAAGGAGAAACTTCTCTGTTATGCCGCTTGTGCGCGAAAAATGAAGGTTTGTAATCCGAATTACGTCTTATATTATTAAAAAAAACTTATAATGCAAGAGATTTAATTATATTAATACGTTCTGTCGAAAGTGGTTGTGTGTTTTATTAAGCTTTACGTCGATGGCGTAGCGTTTGGTGCTAGCTACCTAGCTAATAATGCTAAAGAGCATCCTAAGTGATTTTTATTATTGTTGTTGTTGTTATTATTTTTGTTTGTTTCAGCGTGTCTTCACTCTGTGTGAGAAATCCTGGAGCGGATCATGTTTGCAGTACAAATGGCAGAAATCCTTAGGGAATTATCTGGCTGTTGCTGGGTAACAGCCATTCATCAGATTTATTATTATCATTATTATTATTATTATACACATATACCTATATTAATCTATTTGTTTATTCGTTTTCGCTCGTCCAACTCTCAGACCCGACAACTCCGTCAAGATCTTCGATCGGCACGGACAAAAGATGAACGAGATCAACCTCCCTGGGTGAGCAGGCACATCTGTAACATCTGCATGAACCAGGTTTCACTAACTAACTGTCCCTGTATGAAACCTGTGCTTAGGTAAAAAGTGTGTGTATGTCTATAGGAGGTGTGTTGCTCTGGACTGGGATAAAGACGGGGACACGTTGGCCGTCATTGCGGAAAAATCCACATCAGTTCACCTGTGGGACGCCAACGTCAATAAGACGTCTCAGCTGGACTCGGGCATGAGATCCATGTGAGAGTGTTATAAGGAATCAAGTGTATTTGCGGAATACTGATCAAAGGAGTGCATCACGTGACATGTGGCCACGCCCCCTGGGGTTTGACTGACTGGCACTAAGGTGACACATTTCTTTCATCTTTCATTCGTCTGTTTGTGTTTAGAGACCAGCTGTCGTTTCTGCTCTGGTCCAAAACCGGGCCGCTGCTGGCGGTCGGGACGTCTAAAGGAAACCTGCTGATTTACAACCAGCAAACGTCACGCAAGATTCCAGTACTGGGTAAAACACACACACACACACACACACACACACACAAGATAAAGCAACCCGAATCATTTGCATTGAAATAATTCATTCAAGTCGGTTTGGATTCAATTCGATTTATTCTTTGAAAGCTTTTAAGAAAGTGTGTGTGTGAGTGTGTGTGTGTGTGCAGGCAAACACACTAAAAGGATCACATGCGGTTGCTGGAGTTCTCAGAACCTGTTAGCACTCGGCAGTGAGGATCACAGCATCACAGTCAGCAACCATGAAGGAGACACAATCCGACAGGTGTGTGTGTGTGTGTGTGTGGATGGGGTAAAAGGAGAAGTTCTGATGTTCACGTCTGTCTGTGTTTCTTAGACGTCTGTTCGAGCGGATCCAGCCGACATTCAGTTCTCTGTGATGAAGACGGACGAGAGATCGTCCCCAGGAGAGAGCACGGTCAGTGAACACACACACACACACACACACACACACACACACACACACACACACACACACGAACACACTAGAGGTATAACTGTTATTTTAATGATTCGAATCATTTCACTTAAATAATTTGTTCCGTCTTTTAGATTCTTTTATTTGTTTAGATTTCATTTAATTTTATTCAGATTTCTTCAGATTTGCTTAGATTTCATTCAGATTTTTTCATATTTATTCAGATTAATTCACATTGGTTTAGATTAATTCAGACTAATTCAGATTCGTTCAGATCTGTTCAGATCTGTTTAGAATTGTATCATTTCATTCAGACCTGTTTTGAGTTTTTCCAGTTAGTTTTGATTTATTTAAATTCGTTCTGACTCGTTTAGGACTGAGTTTTTTGAAAGAATCCCAGCACACAGATCATCGGGCATCACACTAAACTCCCTCTCTCTCTTTCTATCTTTAAACTAAACTTTATATTTCTTTATATTCATTCGGCTTGAATCTTTTTACCGTATTGTACTTATTAAAGTCATCACATGACCAGACCTTTACGGTCTTCATGTACCTGCGTGACCTCTGACCTTTAGGTGAGCGTGGCAGTGGGGAAGGCGACTCTGTTCCTGTTCAACCTGAACGACCCGGATAATCCCATCGAGCTGGCTTTCCAGGAGCGCTACGGCCACATCATCTCCTACCGCTGGTACATAAAGACATAAAGCAAATCTGTAAAACGCACGAGCGAGCCGCCGATTACAAATTCTCTCTCTTTTTCAGGTACGGCGACGGGTACATCATGATCGGATTCTCGCACGGGTATTTCGTGGTGATCTCCACACACATCCGCGAGATCGGCCAAGAACTGTTCCAAGCTCATAATCACAAAGACAGTCTGAGCAGCATCGCTATCTCTCAGGCCCTCAACAAAGCCGCATCATGTGGAGATAACTGGTGTGTGTGTGTGTGTGTGTGTGTGTGTGTAAGGCTTCGCATGCATTAAGCAAAGTGTGTGTACCTGTTAACCCCTGTGTGTGTGTGTGTGTGTGTGTGTGTGTGCGTGCAGTGTAAAGATCCATGACCTGACTGATCTGAAGGAGATGGACGCCATAGTCACATTGGACGAGGAGACGAAAGGTGGAAGCCTCCTCTGAACCTGTAATATATTTCTGTATATATTTTTATTTCTAATCAAATCTGTCCCTGTCTCTCAGGGTTGGATCAGATCTGCTGGACGGATGACGGTCAGCTGTTGGCCGTGTCCTCGCAGCAGGGCAGACTGCACGTCTATCTGACCAAGCTGCCCATCCTGGGACACAGCTGCGGCACGCGCATCGCTTACCTCACGTCCCTGCTCGAGGTCACCGTCGCTAATCAGGTGGAGGGGGTGAGCAACACACACACACACACACACACACACACACACACACTTAAAACTCATTATAGCGTATTTATACACTATATAGATGACATATGATCGATAACCCAAGTAAGTACAAAATGCAGTTTTTAAACGATGATTTCATTTTTTGAAAGGATAAAACTGTCCAAATGTGCCCCTCCCCCTTCCTAGATCATGAATTAACTGTGATTTCTGGAATCCTGAGGTAAAAAATTTCACACCCAGGCCTGATTACTGCCAGACCCGTCGAATCCAGAAATCGCTTCAAACAGAGCCTGTGTGACAAAGTGAGGCGCTCTCAAAGATCTACAACAGAAACACGATTTAAAGAAATTCAAAAAAGGACAAGAAACAAAGTAACTGACGTGTGAAAGCGGTTGCGAAGACATTTCTAAGGCTTTGCGACTCCAGCGAAGAGCAGTGAGGGCCATTGTGATATGCAGCAAAATAGAACTTCAGGAAGGGGGCAAATACTTTTGCACGGCACTCTATCTGTAGACCTCATGTGGTTTATACACTACGTATAAAAGTGCTTGAATATTCCATAGACTATATATATTGTCTGTAGAGGATGTGTAGATAACTATAGGAGTACTCATAGACTATATATAGGTGAAATAATGACATTATATATAAACTATGTAGACGATCTATAGACTGTGGGTTACTTACAAAAGTACTGTATCTGTACACTTCATATAGAATACCGTACCCATAGACTAACCTATACACTATGTAAGACTGCGTAGATGATCTGTCTACAGATTGTCTGTAGATTACCTGCAGACTGCCTATAGACTATAGAGTTAAATTACGTCTTAATACTTCATTTAAAAACTGCATGAAGTGTTAACTTGTGTCATGTTTGACTAAAATTTGAATTTGTTTGATGATCTGAAACGTTAAAGCATGGGGGGGGCGGGGGAAAGAAATCAATAAGGGGGCAAATACTTCTTCACGCCACTGTATATAGACTAACTAAACAAAATGTGTAAACTTTACGATCGACAAATTATATAAAGTGTCTGAATGGTACCCACAGAACAGTACATAGGACTGTAAATAGACCAACCAACTGTAGATAATCTACATATATAATGGAAACGATCAGTAGATTATTTATAGAGTACCTATAGACTACAGTATATATGTACTATACAGACAATCTATAGATAATGGATTATTTACAAAGTATCTGTGGGCTACCCGTAGAGTACCCATTGTCTATATGTGGAGTATACACTATGTATAAAATGTATATACATTGTCTATAGAGGATGTGTAGATAACTATAGAAGTACCTATAGACTATACTATATATAGATGAATTAATTACATGATGTATCAGTGCACTATCTATAGAGCAACCATAGACTATGCACAATGTATAGAGTGTATCTGTAGATTATCTATAGAGTGCCTATAGACTATATATATAAGTGTATACTGTATAATATATATATAGTACTATTGAGCGTTTATAGAGTATCTGAAGGTTACCTAAGGAGGACTAGACTAACCAGACCCTGTATATAAACTGTATAGACAATCTATAGACTATGTGCTATTTATAGATTATTGACAGACTACCTATAGAGAACCTATGGCCGAACTCTACTCTATGTAAAACAGAATAGATACTGAATAGAGACTATAGATTATCTACAGAATACCGATACAGTATGTAGACGTCTATATATGATGGATCATATATGGATTAATTGATTACATCATGTATAAACTAAACAGACAATGTCTAGACTGTGAAGGCTTTACATTGTATTTGAGTTTTAATGGTGTTGTTTACTAGGTAACCATCCCTAATACAGGAAGGACATTCATTTAACTTTACAAAATTAATGGATATATCACAGACATCCATTGCATAAATTAATAAAAATAATACAAATAATAAACAAAAAAAAAGTACACCAGGAATACTTACGATGCGTCCACCAGAGGGCGCTGCTGTGACTCTGCTACACCGGTCATTATATTAGCGCTGTTAACAATTTCCATTTTATAGTCAGTTTTTTATAGGGTGTTATAAAACATGCACATTGTTTACAGTATTTAGGGTTATATTTAGACGAATCCGCCCAGGCAGACCAACAACACAACCAAAGTTATCATTTTATTGTGAATTAATAACCAGAACAGGTGATTTCAAAATATAAATATATATACTGTATATGAGCCAAAGGTTGCAGTTTGGCCTAAAACAAACAACAATAACAACAACAACAACAAAATCCATCTGAGCACTGTATGAAAATTGTGGTTCATGTGTCTGTACAGGAAGCTGCGGTTACCGTGGCGGTGGAGGTGGAGCCTAACTTTATTGCGGTCGGGCCGTACCACCTGGCTGTAGGGATGAACAACAGGGCGTGGTTTTACTCGATGGGTGACAGAGGTAAGTAGTGTGTGAGACAGGGAGAGGTTTATCAGATGTGCTTTTAATTGTAATTGTGATTGTAATTGTGTGTGTGTGTGTGTGTGTAGGCGTGGAGCGTCTCAAGGATACCGAATATCTGGGCACGGTGGCTAGCTTGTGTCTGAACTGTGATTACGCCGCGGCGCTGTTTGAAGGAAAGGTCCAGCTCCATATGGTAAGAGCGTCAGTGTGTGTGGTGTGTTTGCAATCCGCTTCAGGTTTCACAACCATAAATATGTGTGTGTAGATCGAAGGTGAAGACCAGGACGTCCAGGAGGACCGACAGACGAAGCTCTTCCCGGATCCTGATCAGAAATATCGCATCCTGAGCCACGCGCTCTCCACTGAGTTTCTCTTCTACGGAACGGATGTAGGACCTCACACACACACACACAAACATAAATACACACACTTTCACTGTCTGTCTCAACGTGTTCTCGTTCTCTCTTTCTACCTCTAGACGGGTCTGATTCAGTGCTTCTACATCGAGGACTGGCAGAGCGTAAACGAGTATCGCCACCAAGTGGCCGTGCGCAAGGTCTTCCCCGACCCCAACGGGACCCGGCTCGTCTTCATCGACGACGAGAGCGATGGATTCCTGTACTCTCCGGTAAACACGCGGGTTCTCGTTCTCAAGTCGTTCCCCGCGTTCCCATTTGCGTCTGCTTATTATGGGATGCGCGTAATGTTAATACGCCGATGTTGCGACAGGTGGACAGCTCACGGTTCGAGATCCCCGACTTCTGCTCCACCATAACAGGTGTACTCTGGGAAAACTGCGTGAACGACAAAGCTATTTTTGTGGCGTTCGACGAGGACAAAGTGTACACCTATGCCTTCCACAAGGACACCATACAGGGTACGGGACAACTCGAGATTTATTTCACGCCTGTATTTTCATATTGCATACAGTTTGCCAAATAATGTTACATTATCATCTCCGTCTCCCTCAGGGTCGAAGGTGATCTTGGTGGGTTCCACCAAGCTGCCGTTTTCCCACAAGCCCTTGCTGCTGTATAACGGCGAGCTGACGTGCCAGACGCCGAGCGGCAAGACGAGCAGCATGCTCCTGAGCACACACTCGTTCCTCGACATCACACACAAGAGCAGCAGCAAAGAGCAGCTCCAGTCCCAGCTACAGCAAGCCATCAAGCTCAAAAGGTACACGTGTGTATACACACACACCACACACACACCACACACACACACACCACACACACATTACTTCCAAGTAAAGATTTTATTGAGTCTGTATATGTTACACTGTTTAATCATATGTTTTGTGTGTGTGTGTGTGTGTGTGTGTGTGTGTGTGTGTGTGTGTGAAGGTTCTTGGCAGCGTGGTCTTTGTGTTCAGCTCTGGGCAGGATGAAGGCGTGGGAGGAGCTAGGCAGGGCGTGTCTCCATCACATGGAGGTGGAGCTGGCCATCAGAGTGTATCGCAGCATGGGCAATGTGGGCATGGTGCTGTCACTGGAGGACATCAAGGTGTGTACAGAGGCCACGCCTACTTGATTAGGTCTGACAGACACCAAAGCCACACCTACTTAATATGATCTAAAAATCAGAGGCCACTCCTACTCTATTAGATCTAAAAATCACAGAGGCCACACCTACTTTATCAATTCTAACAGACACAGTGGCCACACCTACTTTATTAGATCTACAGTCGTGGCCAAAAGTTTTGGGAAATACATAAATATTGGAAATTGGAAACGTTGCTGCGTAAGTTTTTATAATAGCAATTTGCATATACTCCAGAATGTTATGAAGAGTGATCAGATGAATTGCATAGACCTCCTTTGCCATGAAAATTAACTTAATGCCAAAAAAAAAAAAAAACTTTCCACTGCATTTCATTGCTGTCATTAAAGGACCTGCTGAGATCATTTCAGTAATCGTCTTGTTAACTCAGGTGAGAATGTTGACGAGCACAAGGCTGGAGATCATTATGTCAGGCTGATTGGGTTAGAATGGAAGACTTGACATGTTAAAAGGAGGCTGATGCTTGAAATCATTGTTCTTTCATTGTTAACCATGGTGACCTGCAAAGAAACGCGTGCAGCCATCATTGCGTTGCATAAAAATGGCTTCACAGGCAAGGATATTGTGGCTACTAAGATTGCACCTAAATCAACAATTTATAGGATCATCAAGAACTTCAAGGAAAGAGGTTCAATTCTTGTTAAGAAGGCTTCAGGGCATCCAAGAAAGTCCAGCAAGCGCCAGGATCGTCTCCTAAAGAGGATTCAGCTGCGGGATCGGAGTGCCACCAGTGCAGAGCTTGAAGGAATGGCAGCAGGGTGTGTGCACTGCTGCAGACAGTGAGGAAGTGGCCTCAAGAAGGGAAACAAAGAAGCCACTTCTCTCCAAAAAAAACATCAGGGACAGATTGATCTTCTGCAAAAAGTATGGCGAATGGACTGCTGAGGACTGGGGCAAAGTCATATTCTCGGATGAAGCCTCTTTCCGATTGTTTGGGGCATCTGGAAAAAGGCTTGTCCGGAGAAGAAAAGGTGACGCTACCATCAGTCCTGTGTCATGCCAACAGTAAAGCATCCTGAGACCATTCATGTGTGGGGTTGCTTCTCATCCAAGGGAGTGGGCTCACTCACAATTCTGCCCAAAAACACAGCCATGAATAAAGAATGGTACCAAAACACCCTCCAACAGCAACTTCTTCCAACAATCCAACAACAGTTTGGTGAAGAACAATGCATTTTCCAGCACGATGGAGCACCGTGCCATAAGGCAAAAGTGATAACCACGTGGCTCGGGGACCAAAACGTTGAAATTTTGGGTCCATGGCCTGGAAACTCCCCAGATCTTAATCCCATTGAGAACTTGTAGTCAATCCTCAAGAGGCGGGTGGACAAACAAAAACCCACTAATTCTGACAAACTCCAAGAAGTGATTATGAAAGAATGGGTTGCTATCAGTCAGGATTTGGCCCAGGAGTTGATTGAGAGCAGCCCAGTCGAATTGCAGAGGTCCTGAAAAAGAAGCGCCAACACTGCAAATACTGACTCTAAATGTCATGTAATTGTCAATAAAAGCCTTTGAAACGTATGAAGTGCTTGTAATTATATTTCAGTACGTCACAGAAACAATTGAAACAAAGATCTAAAAGCAGTTTAGCAGCAAACTTTGTGAAAACTAATATTTGTGTCATTCTCAAAACTTTTGGCCACGACTGTAGAAATCACAGAGGCCACGCCCCCTTTTTTAGGAGTAATATTCTCTTGTTCTCAGGGAATAGAGGACCAGAATCTGCTGGCTGGTCACCTGGCGATGTTCTGCAATGACTACAACCAAGCTCAAGACCTTTACCTGGCCTCCTCGTACCCGATGGCAGCACTGGAGGTCTTGACAACACACACACACACACACACACACACACACACACACACACACACACACACACACACACACACACACAGTGGCATTTCAAAGCATGTTAAGATGCCTATAATATCATTAATGAAATGATGAAATGTCCGTGTAGATGAGGAGGGACCTGCAACATTGGGACAGCGCTCTGCAGCTAGCCAAGAGGCTCCAACCTGACGAGATCCCTTTTATATCTAAGGAATACGCCATTCAGCTGGAGTTTGTGTGAGTTGTGCCTTGTAAATAAATGCTGCAGTTACATTAAACTTTTATAAAAATGAGGCTGCGCTACTCGGGTAGTTAATCGTGTGTGTGTGTGTGTGTGTGTGTGTGTGTGTGTGTGTGTGTGTGTGTGTGTTGTTGTTCTTTATTATTTTTTTCCTAAGCCCTTAATTGTGCTGGTGTTCTTTTATTATTTAGTGGAGATTACACCAATGCTCTGGCTCACTATGAGAAAGGCCTCACTGGGGACAACAAGGTAAAAGCGTTTATTTTCAACATGACGAATTGCGTGATTCTATAGAGAGGTAACACATCATATCTGTGTGTGTGTGTGTGTGTTTGTGTTTGTGTGTGTGTGTAGTTCCAGGAGCATGACGAGAGCTGTTTGGCTGGCGTGGCCCGCATGTCCATCAGGATGGGAGACATCCGCAGAGGAGCCAACCAGGCCGTCAAACACCCGAGCAAGACGCTGAAGAAGGAATGCGGCGCCATCCTGGAGAGCATGAAGGTGCCAGAATTTTGTGAAAGATTCATTTTCCTCGTTCTCGTTCCTCGCTTTGTGCGGTCCGACATTGTTTTTTGTTTTGTTTTCCAGCAATATTCTGAAGCGGCACAGCTGTACGAGAGAGGACAGTACTACGACAAAGCCGCTTCTGTCTACATCCGCTGCAAGAACTGGTAACAAACCCTGGCCACTCTTTAACTACAGTCAGTGCCTCAAGTGGTATTTCTAGGGTCATGTGACTTTGGATGTTGGCATTTCAGGGCAAAGGTGGGAGAGCTGCTTCCCCAAGTGAGCTCTCCGAAGATTCACCTGCAGTACGCTAAGGCCAAGGAGGCTGATGGGAAGTACGTGCGCTGCATCGCACACACTCTCTAACTGATAACGCACCGGATTTCTTTCTAAAGATCGTGTGTGTGTGTGTGTGTGTGTGTGTGCGTGTAGATTTAAAGAGGCAGCGCTGGCTTACGAGAGCGCCCGCGACTGGGACAACGTGATCCGGATCCTCTTGGAGCATCTCAATAATCCAGAGGAAGCGGTCAGGATCGTGCGGGAAACCCAGTCCGTTGACGGAGCCAAGATGGTGGCCAGGTCTGACGCGGAGAAAGAACTCGCGAGCAAACGTTTCTCCTTCAGCTCGATGTATTTCAGTTTGAATGAGACCGCGTGTGTATCATCTGCAGGTTTTTTCTGCGACTGAGCGATTACGCCTCAGCCATCCAGTTCCTGGTGATGTCGCACTGCAGCGACGAGGCCTTCCAGCTTGCGCAGCAGCACGGCCAGATGGAGGTGTACGCCGACATCGTCGGTGAGGCCGCAGCACACGCTGATCTCGTTTAAATAAAGGAACGGAAATGTAAGAAGGTTAAACTGTGTAGGCGTTTGTTGCCGCCAGGCTCCGAGGCCAGCATGGAGGACTACCAGAGCATAGCGCTCTATTTCGAGGGAGAAAAGAAGCACCTCCTGGCGGGGAAGTTTTTCCGCAAGTGTGGCCAGTACAGCAGGGTGAGTGGTCCATTCCCTTCTTTACTTCCATATTGGCTGGTTTGAACCATCTTTATCATAGTCTGAGAAATTAGTATTTAGTTTGGCGTGTCTCTGTGGTTCCCAGGCACTGAAACATTTCCTGAAGTGTCCCAACACTGACGATAACATGGCTATAGAAATGGCAATAGAAACGGTAAGGATGGATCTTGATGATGATGTTGCCGTTGGGTTACTAAACCAATTTGAGACCCCTTTGTCACAGTGGAGACTCATTTTGTATAATCGCTAGAACTGTAGTATTACATGGGTATCTTCACAGGTAGGGGAAGCTAAAGACCAGGCTCTGAGCAACCAGTTGATTGATTACCTGATGGGAGAGAGTGACGGAATACCAAAGGTAAAATACAATTTAATGACTTATATTCAACAAATTTAGACTTAAATATGGTTGTTTTTTTCTCTCCAAAGCCTAAGACATAAACAGATTTTTTTGGTTATGGACAATTCTGCCAAAAATGCTATGCAGCTAACACGAACTATAATCTAGCGCTACTGTAGGTGTTAGCAGCAAGGTAGACCTGGTAGTCAGTTCCCACAGTCCCTATATTCCCAGACGTCTATGATTCCACAGACCTGTCTACAGGTCCCTATTTTCCCATTTCCCAATGCTTCAAGGTTCATGTATCCCCAGGATTCTATTTACCCATCTCTCTATGTTTATACATTCCTATATTTCCTGATGCCATTTTTTCCAGATCGGTGGCATTCCAGATTTGTCATCCCAAATCCCTACATTCACAGAATTCAGTTTTTTCCCAGGTTTGAATCTCCAAATTTGACCTAAAACCATGTGTTTCAAAGTCCAAACCTCCTAGGGTCCCAATTCCAAGTCGCTATGTTCTCTGGGTAATGTTTACCCAGGACCCAAGATTCTTTGCTCAATTGCTCAATGTCCTTATTTTCACATTTCCCTATGTCTCTAGGTTTCCATCTTCCCAGAGTCCCATTTGTCAGTTTCACATGTTTACTCTTTGCAACATTCCCTTGTCTTTATATTCCCAACGCAAAATGCTTCCAGGTTTTTATGTTCACAAGTCCCCATGTTCACAGGTCCCTGTTTTTTCCCTTGCCCGTGTACCTTGGTCTATATGTTTCAAGCCCCACATGTTCCCAAGTTTCTAGGGTAC
Source organism: Clarias magur (assembly GCA_013621035.1). Taxonomy (NCBI): domain Eukaryota; kingdom Metazoa; phylum Chordata; class Actinopteri; order Siluriformes; family Clariidae; genus Clarias; species Clarias magur. The sequence continues at coordinate 148,154 of QNUK01000965.1, read as the reverse complement.
CTACATTTCCTGGGTTATGTTTACCCAGGACCCCAGATGTTGATGCTATATGTCCCCATATTCCCAGGGATTTGCTCACAGGTGCCTAATTTCCCACGATTCTGTTCGGCAGGCACAATATTTCCTGGTCCTTTTTATTTTCCATCTAATTATGCTTCCAGGTCCTTGTGTTCCCTATATCCCCTTATTCACATGGATCTGTTTAACTAGGTTCCTATGCTACTAGGTCACTAATTACCTAGTTCTATAGATTCTCAGCTTCCTATGCTCTGAGATGTCTATTTTTTAAGTTTCAATATCTTTACAATAAAGCAAAATCTTTACTCAGGACTTACTCAGAGGTTTAATAGTCCATATGTTGCCAAAACCTTTTGTTAACTTGTCCCCGTATCTACAGGTCCCTATTGCTTTCAGGTCATTATATTCCCAAGGTTCCCTTGACTCAGTTCCATATGTGTACAAGTTGCCATGTTCCCTGGTCCCTATATTCTAGGTCTTTATATTTCTGTGGTTTAATTGGACCATTTATGGTTCCAGGGTTTTGTTTTCCCAAGTCCCCATGTTCCCCCAAGTGTCCAAGTTCCCAATAAGTATTAATACCACTCTTTTATATACAATGATTAGCCATAGCGTTATGACCATTGACAAGTGAACTGAACAACACTGATCAATATTGGTAGAATGGTGACAGAATCATAAACACCCAAGGCTCACTCATGCCCTGCTTGAACCAAAGGCCAGCACAAATCGCAGACAAAGTCATTGCCGAACATGATAGAAAGGCACCAGTGCACTATAGCCTGTGCCATAAATGGGCTCCAGCAGGCAAAGAGCCCAAGGACACTGACCTGGCCTCCCAAAGCCCAAGATCCCAGTCCGATCAAATACCAAATGGGATGTTCAGCAGAAACAAGTTCGATCTACCCTTCAACCCTTCACCCAAAGAATCCGCTGCCAATGTCCTGGTGCCAAACCTCAAAGTACTGTACACCCCCAGTGGCCCTCTCAGCCACACCCTGAGGGGTGACCGCTGCTCCAGTGACGCAAGGGGAAAACAAAAACCTAGTTTGAAAATGATATGGCTGATCGATGTACATATGACGCAAACATTGTGTTGAAAGAACTTTAAACACGCTCCCGTGTTAGCTACACTATGTTAGCATATTTGGCTGAATAAAAAAAAAATGTTGCTTTTTGTTTTGTGTTCATTTTAATTTTGTAATAACTCGATTATGTATATTTTTCTTTTGTCGCTTTCTGCATGTAGTCTCTGTCTGTGAGTACAACACGACCAAAAAGTGTGTGCGTGTTTATATATATATATACGTGTGTGTGTGTGTGTGTGTGTGTGTGTATATTTCTCTAGCTGTGTGTGACATGTAAACTACCCACTAGCATTTGAGACAAAACAACGCTGGGCTCAGTGTCTGTTTGGCCGTAGTAGGAGTAGTTTATTGTTTGATTGCTGGTGTATGTGTATATAATTGACCGACGCTTGCGTTTTTTCTTCCCCAGGATGCGAAGTACCTTTTCCGACTTTACATGGCGCTCAAGCTCTACCGGGAGAGCGTGAGGACGGCTATCATCATCGCCCGAGAGGAGCAGAGTGCAGGTGTGTGTACATCTTACCTCGTGTTTGGTTAAATTAAGCCCCGCCTCCCAGCAATCAGAAATAAATAGAGATGAGAGTCAAAATGGAAATTGCGTAAGATTTGTAACCGAACGTTTTTGTCAACAAGCTTGACGCCTAGTCCTACATCTTTGGCTGATATGTGGTAAGGTAATAACATATAGCTAGCTAGTTACACAGATACACTATATGGGGGAAAAAAAACTATTTGGCCAAACCTCAATTAAATTTAATCCAAATCCATACACTTTTTAATATGGAGTTGGTCTCCCTTTTCCAGCTATAACAGCTTCCACTCTTCTTGGACCGTCCACAAGATTTTGTAGTGTTTCTGTGGGAATTCATGCCCGTTCTTTTTGTAAAGCATTTATGAGGCCAGGCACTGATGACCGAGAAGGCCTGGCTCACAGTCTCCATTTTAGTTCATCCCAAAGGTGCTCAATGGGGTTGAGGTCAGTCAGGGCTCTGTGTTGGGTCCAGTCAAGTTCTTCCACACGGAACTCATCACCATGTCTCTATAGTCCTTGCTTTGTGCACTGGGCCTCAGTCATGTTGGAAAAGGAAAGGGCCTTCAACAAACTGTTCCACAAAGATGTATAGAATTGTCCAAGGTGTCTTTGCAGGAATCATCTAAGATCCCATGTCAAATAGTGTCTACCTAGCTAAAAATCTCCTAGCCTAGATGTTAGACTTGCTTCCGGTACTGATTAATCCACCTATTGCGTGTGTGTGTTTTGTGTGTGATAGGTAACTACAGGAACGCCCACGACGTCCTGTTCAGTATGTACATGGAACTTCAGAGTAACAATATAAAGATCCCAGCTGAGATGGTCACCAACCTGATGATACTCCATAGCTACATACTGGTGAAGGTGATTATGGACATAAACGCACACACCGATCTAACCATGTATTTTCAACACCCAGTGTTTCATTAGTGTTAAAGGCTATGTATTAGTAATAAGGTATTACATTTCTCAGATACACGTGAAGAGAGGAGATCATCTGAAGGGAGCACGGATGCTGATCCGAGTCTCAAACAACATCAGCAAATTCCGCACACGTGAGTCGAACATGCGCGCACACAGGTGCAGATGGGGACATAATTTACTTAACGCTTCAGCGCGTCTATAGAGATACCGGTATGTTTGCGTTCCAGACGTCGTTCCCATCCTGACGTCGGCCGTCATCGAGTGTCATCGTGCTGGATTAAAAAATTCAGCCTTCAGCTATGCGGCGATGCTGATGAGACCCGAGTACCGCAGCCAGATCGACGCTAAATACAAGAAGAAGATCGAAGCCATGGTTCGGTAAGAATATTTTTTGGCCCCGTCGCCAAAACCGTTCGTCAATAGCAAAGAAAATGTTCAGTCAAGTTCTGGTCAGAGATCGCGACTTCCTGTGCATGTGTGTGTTTAAGTCGTCCAGATACGTCTGAGGTGGAGGAGGAGAGCTCTCCGTGTCCATGCTGTGGCTTCAGTCTGCCGGAGTGTGAGCTCCTCTGCACTGGCTGCAAGAACAGCCTGCCCTACTGCATCGCTACGGTAAGAGCTCAGGTTGTCCAAGGTGCTGTTCTGAGTCCTTTTACTCAGTTGTTTGTTAGAAATTTCTAGTTTGCTTTCTCGCGCAGGGTTTCTTCTCTTTCGATTTGCTTTCGCACAAGTTGTTTTTGAGTTTACTTTCACTTTCTCGCTTACTTCCTCTCACTTCGCTTTTTGCACTTCCTGCTTTCACATATTAATTTGATTTCACTTTCCAAGCTCGTTTCCGCTCATTTTGTTTCCTTTTGTTCTAGTTTGCTTTTGTGTTCGCACTTGCGTATTGTTGTTCCCTTCTAGTTAGCTTTGACTCGTTCTTGCTTTTGCATTCAAGTTTTAAAAATATTTAGATGTGTGTGTTTTTTTTTGTTTGTTTGTTTTTGTGAAACATATTGCTAGAAATATATAAGCTGTAACCTAAAGTGCACACAAGTTGCTAATAAATTTCCTTTTGCTCGGTCGTTATTTTTAAACTTTCACGTTGCTTTCGCACACAAGGTTTTATCTCTACAGATTTGCTTTTTTTTATGCTTGCTTTCACTTTCTTGCTCCCATAATTAGCTTTCACTTTCAAGTCTGTTTCCGCCCCCCCCCCTCCTTTTTTTTTTTTTTACTTGTTTTTCGCACTCTCGTTTGAAGTTTTTCTGTTCCTTGCTAGTTTGTTGTCGCTCGTGCTAGCATTTGGGTTTTTTAAATATGTTGGTGTGGTTGGTGTGGTGGTTTTGTGTCGGAAGCACATTGTTGGAAATATATAAGCTGCATCAGTGCACATGCAGTAAGTTGCTTTGGAGTTTCCTTTCGCTCAATCGTTTGTTATAAATTTTCAGTTGCACTCGCGCACATGGTTTCTTCTCTTTCTCTTTGATTTGCTTTCAAACAAGTTTTTTTTTTAGTTTTCCTTTCGCTTTCTAGCTCACTTTGCTTTTCCTTTTTGCTGCTTTCACTTGCTAATTTGCTTTCATTTTCAAAACTTGTTTCTGCAAAATTTTTCTTTTTGTTCTAGTTTGCTTTCGCGCTCTCACTCGGCATGTTGCTATTCGTTGCTAGTTTGCATTCGCTCGCTCTTCGTTTTGCATTTGAGTTTTGAAAAGTGCCTTTCTGTGTAAAAGACATGTTGCTGGTAATAAATAAACTGTATCTTAAAACATGTTGCTCGGAAGTTTCCTTTCGCTCAATTTTTTGTTATAAATTTCCAGGTTGCTTTCGCACACACACTCTAATTTGCTTTTGTGCTTTCACTTGCCACGTTGCTGTTCCTTGCTAATTTGCTTTCACGCGCTCTTGTTGCTAAATTTCCAGTTTGCTTTCAAATGCAGTGTTTCTTCTCTTCAGAATTGCTTTCGCACAAGTCGCATTTGAGTTTGCTTTCACTTTCAAGTTTGTTTCTTTTTGTTCTAGTCACGTTGGTGTTCCTTGCTAGTTTGCTTCCGCTCACTTTTACTTTTGCATTTGACTTCAATTTCAAATTCTCGCAAATTCCCTTACATTAAATTATTTTTTTTAGTATTTTCAGTCTGATTTTCTTTCACTTGCTAATTTCATTCGCAGGCTAGTTTGCTTTATCTCACTTTGTGTTTATTCACTATTTTCCTGTTCAAATCTAGATTGCTTGTTTGCTTTTGCTCACTATTTTGCTTTTCCGTGTTATTTGCATTTTCTTCGCTGGATTGTGTTTCATTTGCTCATTAGTATGCTTGCTCCATTAGGTTGTTTTTACTCATTCAGTTGCTAGGTGTCTCTCTCTCTCTCTCTCTCTCTCTCACTCTCTCTCTTCCTCACACACACCACTGTCTCTATCTCTCTGGTTCAATTGTTTTGTCTTGTCTCTCAGGGTCGCCACATGATAAAGGATGACTGGTGTGTGTGTCCACACTGCAACTTCCCTGCTCTGTACTCTCAGTTCACACAGTAGGTCCAATCACTGGTTTTGTTCCTTAATCAAACAGCTGAAAATAAAAATTATTGCAATATGAAAAATATGCAAATGACGTATGTAATGATGTGTGTAAATGTGCATCAAGTTCCTCGAACAGCAAATGCAAGTGCTGTATTTTCAACACTGTACAGTCACACAAATGTGACACATGATATTTACACAGCTGTGTGATTTAATCTGTGTGTGTGCGTGTGTGTGTGTGTGTGTGTGTGTGTGTGTGTGTGTGTGTGTGTGTGCGCGCTGCAGGCTGTTAGAGACTGAATCGACGTGTCCTATGTGCTCAGAGGTTGTGAGCGCGAGTCAGCTGAAGAAGATCTCCGACTGCTCCGAATATCTGCAGCAGGACCAGCATGAGCCCTGAAACACACACAACACTATACATGCGCGCACACACACACATATATACACACACACACAGAAACACACACTCTTGCATTTCTATAATTTCTGCAGAAAGTGGTTTGCTTTTGAAAGAGTCCAGTTAATTGTGTGTGTAGTGTGTGTGGTGTGTGTGTAGTGTGTGTGTGGTGTGTATATTCCGCCATCCTTCATATTGATTGAAAAGTCAGCCGCAAGAAGGTAAAAAAAAAGTGCTTTTTTTATGAGAGCCATTTTGTACAGTTCTGATAATGATTTTGCTATAGATTTGCCTGAGCTCATATTTATCTCAGAATAAATAAAAATCTGATTTTAAAGCGCTGATTATTAGAGCCTCGTTTATTTCACCGATCACTTTACGGCATTTCAACTGAAATCTTTCTAATCTGAAATACAACGAACACAGTTTTTTCCTCTCCTTTATATCCAAATCGGCTGACATGTGTTTGTTGTCCAAAGTGTGCTCCTGGTGTACAATGCAATTCTCTGGTCATATTTTAGGCCACGCCTCTAAGCTGGACCTGATGCTGGCCGACTCCGTAGGGAAGAACGTGATTCATGAAGAATGTTTTCAGTTCTGTAATGTCCTCGTTTCAGCAGGCAGGTTGCACAAGGGTAAACCGCACTTGAGTCTGGTATCAGGACCTTTTTGGTGAAACTGATAAAAAAAAATATATATATATATATATATATATATATATATATCTTTTTGCATGTGCAAAATTTTTCTAAAGATAATTTACCCTTTTACAGCCAAATTTTTGGTGCAATACACAGATTAAGTTAAGTAGCTGACCAAGCTGGCCTCTGCTACTTAAGGCTCAATCTTAACCAAGGGGTCACAACCGGTCCTGAAAAATTAATCCAATGCGGAAGTGCCAAATTGTGCAGTTCATCGAATGACCACTAGGCCTGGTCCAACTTTACAACAGAAATAAACTTGTTTACAGTTTATTACTGGACGATTTGAGTGGCAGCTACAGTACATCGCAGGTGTCAAACCACTAGCTGTCTGGAATCATTGTAGTTTAACTTACCTCAAGAAATGTACTGTAGTAATTGAAATGGGCTAACATGTAGGGTATGGTTGATGGAGTTCAATCAAATGGCAAGTAATATTAGCATCTAAATTGGTGTTAACCAGGCATAGGCGATGTCTAACCATTCGTTCCACCCACGTGCCCGTTTATGGATTAAGATATGGATGTGCCCGTTTATGGGTTTAGACGGAGTCAACTCTTGCGCACATGTTTGAACATTTTGAAGTTGAGCTTCAAAACCGTTCTTCAGAAAACTTATGGTCTTAACTCAATCTTTGTTTCATCTGGAATCGATCTCGCATTGGCCTGTGCCACATTAAGACTTGGGCTTACCTCAATCTTTGTTTCTTCTAGACTCAATCTGAACTTAAAACCTCAGCCGTGACCAATAGCCACAGCTATAGTCTTGGTGTTGGACTTGGAAACCATGGAGGTCTTCTTTTTACAACCCTCTTATAATCCTAGATTGCAAGTTAGCTACGTGGTTGGTTTCTTTTGGACTCGATGGACTTGCTTGGCTTTAGCCTCCTTACGATACAAAATTCAGTCTTGACTTGATCTTGGCTAGACCTGGTTTTAGACATGACTACTGCGCTACTAGAAGGTTCCATTACTTGACAGCTACAGTGTCTGTGGGGCTTCAACGCTAAAATACACAAGAAATTTTAAGACCCTACCCATGCATTGACTGACTTTGGCCAAACATTGGCTGACTATATTTGTAATAAGAAAGAAGTTTGTGCCGCAATTGTCAAAACATTTCAATACATTTTGGTCGTCTTTGCTCACAAAGACAATAAATCAGCCCCAGTGAGAAGAAGCTCTGATTACATGATGGCCAAAATAACTTTTTATTTTCTTTGTTAAACTGTTTCAGTCAATCTTTATACCTTGTTAGCAGCAGGTTCAGCATCTAGAAATTCATATTCACTCATTATTTTTAGTCACGTAATAAGTAGAACTGTTATTTTTTTTAAGCCAGGGTTAGCTAGCCGATAGCTAGGCAGCTTAAATTTCTAGCCACATACGATGTTATACAACTAAAATAGCATCTGAACAAGTGATGATAGTGACACAATATCCAGTACCACAGTCTGGACTGACACGAAAATGTAATTTATGTTATGTAATATACATCATCATGTGTGTCAATCATCCTTAAAGACAATATCCTCACAAATTACACATTACCACAAGACACACCCCTTAAATGTATATATGTCTGCCTCTTTAATGCGAGTTCTTATTCCCCCTCTATGTAACACGTAAAGTATTGTGTTTAGGTGTTAAATTGGTAGGATGTTTGTTAAGCTATGCTAACAAGTGATTTTAGCGCACCCAGTTTTCCATAAATATAATCACTGATAAACGCTGATATCTCCTTGATGTTTTCAGGATTCATTGAGGACTGAGAGGAGACGAAGGTCTGCTCACGAGTGTAAACAGATAAGACTGTGGAATGGAATGGAAGTTTGTCTTCTCTACAGGTTGATGTTTTCTAAAGATTTTTTTGGTTGTTTTTTGGGGATGATTGTTTCAATCTTTATCGTTTTTTAAACCAGCAGGAGGCTCAAAATGACAACTGTGCTGACTGTGCATACTTGTACATCAAAGTAAAAAAAAAAAAAAAAAGTGTAATCACTCTTCGTCAGTGTGGTTTAATATGCAAATATGTCTGTGAGCTCGCGCAGCGGAGGGAGCGGATAGCGATGTCCTCCGAGTGTTACTCCGCCCCCAACGGTGCGCGAGCGAGCAGTTCGAAAAGATGCGGTCGGCTGGCGTCACGTGGTTCGGAGGAAACACGTGATAGTCTTCGGCCCTCCCGGCTGAGTGGTAGTAGTAGCCTTAATGTGGGAGCGCCCCCTAGTGACGGGGAGGAATTGGACACGACTAAATTACGGAGAAAATCGGGGAAAAATCCAAATAATAATAATAATTTACACACATGAAAATGGTAACAAATTGAGACTTATTTATAAGAAGAAATTTACTTTAAATAGTTTATTTGTAATTTGTACCTTTATTGTGCAGCTTCAAATAATATATATATGTTAATGACTTTCTGAGGTTTAATATACAGTGCAGATTACAGAATGTGATTACATTTAAATCACTAAATGTAAATCAACTGTCATGAATTTATTATTTCTTACCATACTTTATGGTTGATTGGCAGCTACCTGCAACTTTTAACACGATGAATTTAATAAGTACTGAAACTTTTTTTTTTTTTTGCCTAAGAAATTACTTGGCATTTCATGAAAAAAAAAACTTTTCCCCTCTTTTTCCTGATATAAATATATAGTAAAGCATATATAGTATATACTTATTGACTTTTAAACAAACATTTCTAATAATAACAGTAAAACTAGAAAATTATATCTCATTCATATCTCATTATAAGAAGTATTTGATCAATTTGCCCATATTTGTGATGTTAAACTCAGGTCAGTTGACTAACAGATGGAAAAAATGAGATTCTAATTTGACATTAGTGTAATAATGTATATACAGTAATAACATGTCCTGTTTGCATTAGTAGGTGTATGTTGGAGAAGAATATTTACACAACTGTATTATTATGAAGATCGAGATTTCCAGGCATGTGCAGTTCACCTCATTGTGTAAAATTGCTAATTCAGTCGTGTGCACTGCTACTTGTGGTCATTTAATGCTCGACTGTCTAATAAAATCATTATCTATGCTCAACAAAGGTGGTAAAACCAGCCTTAATTAAATATTTTGCAGCTTCTAGCCTGCATGTGTCATGACAAGAGTTTTTTTTTTTTTTTTTTAAACCCAGGAATGCCTGTTCTCTAGCCGCAGAGCTGAAATCTTAATTCAGATTGGGTATTTAGTTCCGTTGAACAGGAGCACCAACAGAACTGCAGCCTTAATTTCAATTAGGTTTATACAGATTTAATTTAAACATAGGTTTATGTTATTATATTATGCATTTGTTTTAATATAACACTGTTTCTGTAAGAGCACAAACTACACAAATTTATGTTTTGGCACATTTGGGAAAAAAATATTGCATCAATATTTTTTTCCCAAATGTGCCAAAACATAAATATTACTATAAAAGAAAGACATCAGATCAGAATAGATTGAACTCGCAAGCTAACATACCTAGCTAATTTTATGATGTTTGCAATGAAAAAATAAAGCTAAACAATGCACGCTAACATTAGCAATGCATAACTTTTAAAAGCAACAACTAAAGCTTTTACTCCTATTAAATATCCAGCAAGAAAAAGTAAGATATTATAACAATAATAAATGACAAATGTGGCACTACAATTGAAATCTAAAAGAGACGAATCTGAATCTTTATGTCCTTATTTGAATTTGTCAGAGTTTTGTAGTCAAATTAGATAAAAAAATAAAAATAAAAAAAAGAACCATATTATCTTTAGTTAACTTTCCATACAGGTTTTTATTTCAATTTTATACATAATAACTATCAGGAGTGGAAAAATGATGACAATCTTCCAGATCGAGTTCTTTACATTCTGTATAAATTCTGGGGATTCAAAATAATTGAGCTTTATAAAGTTTAAACTTGAAACCTTGCACACAAATCTAAGCCACCAGTACAAATTCTAATCAAATTCAATCTAATCCAATTTAATCAAAGAAATTGTAACTATTTCAAATAATGACGCAATACTGTAGTCTTGAAATTTTAACATCGGACATTTGATACCTTGTATATGAATTCAAGCGATGTAATATGAACTTAATCTGAGTTCTTGTATGAATGCAAATAAAGGTGTGAAAATGTACATTTCGCATTTTAAATTCAAATTATAGTGGCACATTTCTAATTATACAGCAGAAAAGAATAAAACTACATTTAATTCGTAAATATGTTTAAATGACATTTATAAGTAAATACTGGGTCATTTTTATAACTTAATTTCACTAAACGTTACAAATGATATATTCTGTATTGTTGATTAAGGACTTATTAGCTAAAGACCTAGCTAGATATCACGTCCCTCACATCCCATGTTTGAAATTTAAAGTTTATAGAAGACAAATGAATTATATAATTATAAGTTGGAAAGTTATCCAGTACAATGAATTTACTAATATTTTATTTCAATTACTATAATATTATATAATATGCTAATATGCTAATATACTACTAATAATATGCTAGATAATTTGTATATCTTTACTACTTTTTAAATAACCTGAAACAGGTATAATTCAGCGACAAACAACCTTTTATTTGGACATGCTCATGTTAGTGAATCAGGAAGCAGAGTTCTACAGCCAGACGTATCAGGGTTTGACTGAGCAGAAAGGGAGCGGTGTGCAGATTATTCTTTGACAGATGGTGTGTGTGTGTGTGTGTGTGTGTATGAAAGCACTTTGACTCAAATATAAGGAAGAATATCTGTTGAGCTACATAGTTGTGGCAAGAATGTGTTTATATGTGTGTGTGTGTGTGTGTGTGTGTGTGTGTGTTTATAGTAGGCACTAAGAAGATTCATTAGGTTCATTACATAGGGTGTGGCATGGAAAGTAGTTGAAGTGAGTTAATAACGGATAAGGATTGTGTGTGTGTGTGTGTGTGTGTGTGTGTGTGTGTGTGTGTGTGTGTGTGTGCGTGTGTGTATTCGTCCTCTGCAGTGGGCTGGCATAAAGCCATGCTCTGAGCTCTGATGTCCTTTCCGCACACATCCACAATCTCACACACTCACACGTTCACACCATTGCATTCTAGTTCAAACACACACACACACACACAATGTCAGTACACATGTTTCCTCCACGCGTATACAGTACCTGTGCAGCTCTGCATGTTCAGTTGCCACTTTATTTGTTCATTTTGTGTGTGTGTGTGTGTGTGTGTGTGAGAAAGAGTAGAGTAGATGAGAAGCACTATTCTACCTCCCTCACACACACTGGTACTGAAGGACCATCTATCATTTCTTCCCCTGCACACATTCTGTAGTGAGCTAAAGATTTTCCTGGACGCTACAACTAAAACTCAACATTAAAGAAATTCTGCACCAATATTATGACTAGAATTTAATTATATTGAAATGGATTTAATAACTATTTAATGATAAAAATGTAACATCTGCCCTTAGACTTCTTTTTTAAAAAATTTTTTTATGCGACTTTGGATTAAACAGCTTTTCCAAAAATATTCTTGTGATTGCCCTGGACGTGATTAACCTCGTCAATCAAAAGGGAGTTTCGGGTCTTCCAGAATGATATTGTAGCTTTAGTTTAATATTGTCTATACTAACTAAACGTACGGGATCATAAATTAGCTAGACTTACACGGGTAATTTATACTACAGCGTATCGGCTTGGGTTTATAAGTAAAAACCATTCTCTAATCACAGGAGTACCTGTGATCAGATGAGGACATTCATATAAGAATATGTATATGGTAATAACTTATATAATAATAAGGTTTGAAACATAGAGAAAACCTGCAAAGGGACAAAATACCAGACATGAAATGAGGCTTAGAAACGCACAAACACGACCGGCAAGGCTTTGCAACATGACAAAGTGTATAAAAATGAAATCATCCAGGACTAAAGACCGTTAAGATATATACCAATGATCAGACATGGGCTAAAGACCGTAATAAAATCGTAACAAACTCAAATATCCAGACGAAGCATCAAATCATCTCAAAACAAATAAAAACTAAATTAGCCAGCCAATCAGCCTTCCGCAACCGACCGGGTACCTGGAGAGAGCTGATTGGCCGAGGGAGGTATGGGTGGCACTCTAGCGTTATGGCTAGCTACTGTATAGCCAATCAGAGGCATCTGTGAGCTCACACAAGTGGAAGGGACGGATGATGATGTCCTCGGAGTGTGTTACGCCGATCCCAAAGGTTCACGAGCAAACAGGTCGAAAAGATGCGGTCGGTTGGCGTCACACTGTTCTGAGGAAACAAGTGACCGTCTTCGGCCCTCCCTGACTGGTAGTCGTAGCCTTGATGTGGAAGTGCTCTAATGATGGGTGGGAACTGGCTACAACTAAATTATGGTGAAAATTATTTAAAAAAAATGTGAAGATAAGATGTTTTCTGTTCACTGTGACTGGTATATACTGTATGATACGGGAGTCAAGCTCACAGTGTCGAGTCAGCAGGTAAGAAATGCGTATATCCTGTCGTAAAGGTTTCAGATAGTGCGATCTGGAGACACCTCAAGACAATCTGCCAACTTTATGCCGCTGCCTTGTTAAAGAGGTAAAGACAGTCCTGAATGAAAGCATTTTTATTGCATAGTGTGACATATTTCTGAGGAAAACTTTCCAAGAGTTGGATGTTAAACCTTAGCCCTCAGGCAATCATGAGGGACTGGCAGTCATGACAATGATTTGCTTATGACATTGCTATAGTGAGGCTCATTAGCGACAAGAATGAGTCAGCATACAAGGAGCTCGTTGTGAGGCCCAGACAATGGTGTATCCCTCAATATCGATGAAATTGTTGTTGACTTCAGGTGATCATTCTTCGCAGCATCTCAATGACGCAAAAGAGAACCTTGCCTGGCTCCTTAATACCAACTGGCTAGCCAAGAAACTCCAAAAGCAACTGGGAAACATGTGAAGTTCCTACCTGTCCCCTTCCATCCTCACCACCAGAGTTTCTCCAGACAGACCTGCAGTCTGGTATTCTGAAATTAATTAATATTCTTATCCTGGTATACCGCCAGCAACGGATCCACAAGACCACTGGAATTCTAAATGACCTCATCCCCCTCATCCACAGTTTCTTTAAACTCCGACCATGTGGTGGAAAGAACCAAAGCATCCATGGAACCATCACTAGACTCTGTAACATGTTCTTCCCTGAGGCATTTGGACAACTCATGGTCCATCTGGACACAAAACAAAAAAACCCTGCAATTTGAAATGACCGATTTACCTCATGGACTTTAGTACCCTTGAGAGACAACAAGGTGATGCTAGGACCATTCGAACGACCAATCTTATCCTAATTTGTCCTCAATTCTGCACAGTTAACAGGAACTGCTTGCTTTTCTTTTATCCAGTGCTGTTCTGTAGCACTGTCTAGTTAGCATGCTCTGCATTGTGTATTTATTGGAGACTATACACTTTTGCACTCATCTCACACTGTAAACTGTGCTGTTCTGTTGTATGTTGCAGGACCATGGTTGTAAAGAAACATCATGAACTTTATGAATGTACCAAATCCCAAAATGTAGAACTCGCTCCAAACCTCTGATATGTAAAATACAAAGCTATGACCAGAACCCACCTGAATGAGGCCGCTATCTTCACCTAGCCCAGGTAACTTACTCAAGTGTGAAAATGCACATTTGAGCATGTTGTCCAAACCTGCCTGGCTAAAAAAGTAATTGCCCCTCAATCTAATAACTGGATAATGATCGCGGCAACAGCTGCAATCAAGTGTTTTTGAAAACCGGCAATGAGTCTTTCCCATCGATGTGGAGGAACTTTGGACCACTCTTCTTTGCAAAATGGGTTTTCGAGCATGAAATAAACCTTAATTGTATTTTTTTTAGCCATTCAGAGGTTGACTTGCTGGTATGTTTCGAATCATTGTCCTGCTGCATAACCCGAGTGTGCTTGGGATTGAGGTCACGAGTTGATGGCTGAACATTCTCCTTCAGGATTTTCTGGTAGAGCGCAGAATTGATGGTTCCATCAATTATGGCAAGTTTCCTATTTCCAACCCCGGACCATCACACTATCACGACCATGTTTGACTGTTGGTGTAATGTTCTTTTTATGAAACGCTGTGTGGGTTTAACCCCAGATGTAAGTTCAACTTCCAATAAGTCTCACCAGTCCACAGAATATTTGCCTAAAGTTCTTGTTGATAATCAAAATGTTTTTCGGCAAACGAGCCTTTGAGTTCCGCTTGGCCTTTCACCTTGCAGCTCTCCCATGGACACGTTTTTTACTCAGCCTCTTTCCTATGTCCCCAAAGTCCCCAAAGAATCACTTCTGTAAATGGCACTTCAACTCCCTGACTAGGCACGCTTGCTTGTCTCCCGCAACACCACCGGCTCGTTAGAGGAGACAGAGGTAGTGGAAGATGAAAACCCATCCCAGGAGTGAAGCCGTGTTTATTTGAGCTGATAAGCACGTCCGGGAACATAGGTGACTCAAATCTGTGTTGGTCCTCCTTTCTATAGATAGATGTGATTGCATAGTCAGTAGACATGGGATATTGTGAGAGCTGACAAAAAAGTTACTAGTGCAAGCCAAAGAACAAAAAGATATATAAGAAGCATATGCTGTAAATCATCGCGGTTAAAAAAAGGAACTAATAAGTGAAATGAAGTTAATTGCATTTCAATGGTGCTGTGGGAGACAAGCAAACCAGGCAGAGCTAATTGGTTACAGCATTGGACAACTGATTGGTATGTCCCAGGTTCTAACCTCAGCATCACCAAGTTGCCCCTGTTGGGCCTTTGAGCAAGACCAAATCCAAGGAATTTAAAATGTAAGTCTGCCAAATGCCGGAAATGTAAATGATGGGAATATCCTTATAGAAACGTACCCGACTAGATCAGGTGTCCTCATATCCACCTCAGTGAGGAGACAACACCATTAATGTCTCTACATTGTGTGTGATAACAGATAATGAGTCTTTAAATCAAATTCTAATTAAAAAAATTTGTATTTGTTACATACAAACCATACACAGTATGATGTGCACTGAAATGCATACATGACTGTTTGTGACCTTGAAAGAAAAAGGAAGTCAGAATGCATAAATGCTAATAGGAAAGAATACAAAAAATAAAATATATTCTTTACTACTGACATTTATGCCTTCTTACAGTACTTCCTTTTTACTTCAAGGTCACAAACAGCCGTGTTTTATCGTCTTTATCATCAATGTGGAGGGATTTTTGGTCTTCTTTGCAGAATTGTTTTAATTCAGCCGCATTGAAAGGGTTAATGATCGTGAACAGTTTGTTTAGGGGCATGCTACAGTATCTTAATCGGATTTACTGTAAGTCCAGACGTTGCTGGCCAGGCCATCGCTCTACCACCACTAAAACAATTTGACTATTGGTATGATGTTCTTTTTACCGAACATTGTGTTAGTTTTACGCCAAGTTGCCACCGTTGCGCCCTTAAACAAGGCCCTTAACCTCAACTGCTTAGATATGTAATGAGCTAAAAAAAAATAAGTCGATCTTAATAAGGGCGTCTGTTACATGCTGTTAACTTAAACTATGGGAACATCCTGTCCTAAACTCACCTGACCGGACCAGGTGTCCTCACATCCACCTCACTGAGGACAACACTGTATACTGTTTATATATATATATAAAGAAAAACTTTGAATGTGCTGAATAATTCAGTACTCTATTTAATGCATGCATTGACATCGTGATATTTTTGGACATGGCACTGTACAGTATATCAGGGTGCGCGCGCGGCAGTGTCGTGCACGCGGAATCCCATACGTCCCGTTTCTGTCTCTCTCTCTCTCTCTCTCTCTCTCTCTCTCTCGCACACATACACACTATCTATCTATCTCTCAGCCCCACACACGCATGCACACACACGCATGCACACGAGCTGAGCCGGGACAGAGATGCACTATGACAGTGACTGAGCGAGGATTATTTATACAGTGTGTACATTAGAAGTAGATTTCTTGTCCGGACCTCATGAGGTAAGAGCCGAGCTCCGTCCCAGACCCGCATGCACCATACACACACACACACACACAGACACTAACCGCAGACTAATGCACAGCGTTTAGTAGATTATGCATGTGCACGCGAGGTAATATTCCCGTGCATGAATTCATCAGTACAGTATTATTACTCTGCGGTTTGGGACGCAGCCGGTCAGGCTTTTCATTTCAAGGGCAGGAGGGTTTAATGCGCATGACACTGCAACTTCACCAAGTCCAACTTAAACTCGATCTGTGCGCGCGTGCGTGTGCGTGCGAGTGCGCCTTTATTTCTCGCGCGCGCGTGTATTTACCTCTGCACCGCACGCGCCCAAGCACAACCACGCGCCGCCTCATCTCGTGCTCCTGTCAGACTGCAGAGTCTGAAGCTAACGGCTAACTTCATCACCCTTTCATTTACACTCCTGCTTTTTTGGGTGTAATAACCACTTAAATTCCCCCATAAACTAGCTGAAGCTAGTCATGAAACCGTCATTGACTGGAAAAGAGTTTGTAAAAATACTTAAAAGGTTAAAGCTGATGAGCTTTAATGTAATCAGTGATGTTATTATTTCAGTTTGAAGCTCACATACATGTTTGTCTGTCTTACTGTAAGGCAGAACTCTCTAACTTATTAATTTAAAGAAATAAGGCTGAGAATCTGACGCCCTGTTTACACTAAGTTGTACTTTTTTGAGAAATCGAAACAGTAGATCAGATAAAGATCATGATTTTTTGTCGTAAATCGATTCCAACGTGTTAAAATTCACTTATACCATGTCAGCACTGTTATTTCAGCGGTGAAAATGTAATTATGAATTTGAGTAAAAATATTCAGTTTAGCTTTTCTAATTAATATCTATAGGTGCAGGTGTTTGTTTACATTGAGCAGATAGCTTATTAGTGGTTTATTTTAAAGTAGATTATTAAATCCGGTACATAAATATTAATAACATCGCTTCTGCTCAACATTTTGATTTCACTTATGGTGCAGCTTAAACTACAGGCAGATATCGAAGTATTGCAAAAGTTTCATTAAATTCTGTTCAGCCAGTTTTGCGTGATGCTGTGACAAAATCTGGCTGGACAGACATACAGACATATAGGCAGACATACAGACAGAAAAACGTCTGAGACTGATTTTGGGTCAACCAGTGAATGAAACGTAAAGATATTATTGAAAGCGCGAGTTCTGACCAATGTACAGACAAAACCTTTCTTCCATTTACGTATATAAATTCCCAAACACACACAAGGCTTATTTAAATTTTTTTTAAATACATGTACAAAATGGAAAAATGTGTTGAAAAAATTAGAATTTTTTTTTATTTGTATAAGCGCTTTTAACAATTGTCATTGCCGCAAAATAGTTTACACGTGACACATTTTTCACAACATAAAGCATGTTAAATCTTTCAACGATTGTTCTTATTCCGTCTAATAACTTGTTCACAGATGAATAAATACACTGAATGAATAAATGTACTGAATGAATTCCTACCGAATTGCGAAGTTACACATAGTGTTGAAGCTTTCAGTTGAGCAATAACATGACTGAACTTGTACATTTTAAAATGAACAATATACACAAATCAGTTTTAACACTAAAACCACTCACATGTGACATGAATAATGTTGAATATTTCATTATAAGCCTTAAAAAAAACGTGTATATGAAGTTGTACAGATTATTAAATAATAATAATAAAAAAGTATTGTTTAAACAATGTCAAAGTGATTAAAATGATTTTTTCTTAGTTAAATTACATGCTGAGCTTAATTTTAAAATGAACAATATGTACCAATGAGTCTTAACATTAAAGCCTGATATGGTCATGTGACTACAACGTTGAATAGTATAATAATTACTCACCATTTTGATTTCACTTATGGCGCAGGTTAAACTTCAGCAAAACCTGACAAGAGGTGGAATATATAAGAACGGTAGATTTCTCAAAGTTGACATGGTGAAAGCAGAAAAAATGGGCAAGTGTGACGATCTGAGTGGCTGTAAACAATGTTAATGCATTAGAATGATTAAACATTTATTGTAATTTTTTTAGGTAAATTTAGAAACTATATATAAGGTGTATACTGTATATAAAATATATATAAAATCTACATAAACATATAAAATGTTGTAGAAATTGTTTAAATGAAATAAATATTTGAAATTGTTGTTTAAACGTTGAGACATTAAAATGATCATACATTTATTAGCTAATGTAAAAGCTGAAAACACCAAAATATAATATGGTCGAATTATATCCTTCAATTGGTGGTATGCTTGTGGTGTGTTCGTGTTCATGTGCGTATATATTCCTGAGAGCTAATTGTGTGGGAATAATTCTAAACATGACAAGTATCGTGATTAATGAGCCGCCTAGTCGGATCACAACATACGCAGTTATATAACTTAGCGCGGTAGGTGCTAATTCAGCCGGGGCGCGGAGTTAATGTGAAGATGCTGCCAGACTTGAGATCAATAAACGTCTGTAGGATAACTGGTGAACACTGGTGTTTGGGCTGGTGTGTGTTTCTGTGTGTGTGTGTGTGTGTGTGTGTGTGTGTGTTTCCGTGTGTGACGCAGGTGTTCAGTCATGGATTTGAGGTCGTTGTTCTTGCTGCTGCTGCTGGTTCAGTTTTCCGCTGAGGGTGCTGCGAAAGAAGGCGGCAAGCCCAAGAAAGGCAAGAAAGGCAAAAAACCTGTCGTCTGTCCTTCGTGAGTCTCTCTCTTTCTCTCTCTCCGTCTCATTCTCTCCCTCCCTCTACCACACGCACAAATACACAAGAACAATTCCAGTTTCTTGCTGTGCAGACAACCACGTATATAAATAAATAAATAAATAAATAAATAGGTGACAGGAAATGTTTTGCATTATATTCTATCTTTATGGAACTATGAAACAAAACACACACTCCCTCTGTCTCACACTCACACACACACACACACACATACACACACACACTCACTCACGCAAACGTATCGTGTTTGCTCAGAAGTTCATGCGGTTATATATCAGGGCTGGATTGAGCGAGTGTGTCAGCCAAAGAGAATTACTGCTTGGTTAAATAGGACGACTTCCTGCACAGTGCGGTCGCACACTACATTTATTTTCTATTTTTTCTGATCCTGGATCAGTGGATTTTCAGTACACATTAGCTAATTGTATATATGGTGCATACCTTGTATTATAAAACTATAGGTGTCTATGTATGTGTGTGTGTGTGTGTGTGTGTGTGTGTGTGTGTGTGCGTGTGTGTGCACATATGATATGTAGGGAACATAACACTTAAAGGTGTGCTGTTAAATGTAAATAATCAGTGAGGGCGTCATGTGATGTGGCTTGAGTTGCTCAGCACATCCAGATGTTGGTGTACAGGGGTTAACAGGTATACCAGTGATGAATACTGGTTTAAGTCTGGACTAATAATATAAGTATCTTTATAGATCAAGTCAAACATAATATCATTACATTACATCACATCTTCGATAGGAAGCGCAAATGTTCGGCAAAACTGGGATTCATGGGGCCTCCGAGTGGCGCAGTGGTTAAGGCGCTCGCCCTATCATCCGGAGATCGCTAGTTCGAATCCCGGGTGGTGCTGTAACCTCTCGCAGCCGGAGGTCTAGAGAGAGCTGATTGGCCGAGCTCTCTCAGAGGGGAGGGATGAGAGGTACATAGTGCTCCGACATTAATCACGGCTCTACAGCCAGTCAGGGGCGTCTGTGAGCTCGCGCAGCGGAGGGAGCGGATAGCGCTGTCCTCCGAGTGTGTTACGCCGCCCCCAACGGTGCGCGAGCGAGCAGTTCGAAAAGATGCGGTCGGCTGGCGTCACGTGGTTCGGAGGAAACACGTGATAGTCTTCGGCCCTCCCGGCTGAGTGGTAGTAGTAGCCTTAATGTGGGAGCCCCCTAGTGACGGGGAGGAATTGGACACGACTCAATTAGGGAGAAAATCGGGGAAAAAAAAAAAAAAAAACTGGGATTCATCCAGAAAACACAGCAGATGTACACAGTAGAGCGAACAACCAATGGGAAAACAGGGGTGGAGATAAGGACAAAGTGAAAACTTGGCTAGGTAAACCAAATAGTATAGTCGTGTGGAAGCAGAACGTAAGAGGAAATAAACAGCTGTGGGAATTTACAATCTTTGTAGGCAAACCAGGAAAGATCCTTCAGTGAGACGAATAAGGACGGGAATCACCAGGGAGCAGTTGATACAATATTATCACGATACCTCAGGGCCGATTTGAATTGTATCGCGACTCACGATTTTCTAAATATCCCGAGTCTAAATAATTATTTGGAAAAGTTGTTACAATTCCAAACAAACTGAGCAAATAAATGCTGTACTCCCTGGTAATGTATAATTTTGAATGCACCATCTGCAGGATTATAGAGGAACTGCAACATTTTACCACCTAAAGATGAAATGTAAAAAATTTAAGAACTAAAAAAAAGAAAGAAAAGATTTTGGAGATAAAGTGGAACAGCGGAACCTCAGCATTTGATTGCATTAGTAGAAAGCTAAGCGAAGCGAGTTCACAAATTTTATGAGCTCTTTTCAGTCAGCGAAAGCTGTTTTTCCAGCGATACCAACCATATCAGCGATACCAGCGTTGTGATTTTTTACACATTTTTTTTTTTCTGTGATATTGTTAATATTTTTTAGGTTGCTGGAATGGATTATCAGCACTTACTTTACTTCTTATGGAAAAGAAGTTAAAAACTCGCCTGTACCGCCGTACATGATTTGGCACACAAAAGAATCACAAGATCAAATTGGTAAATTGATTAACATAAGTTAATGTTTTTTTCCATCTCTAGAGACAAATAAGCATGTGATACTAAAACCTGGAGAGTTTTTTTGCGTTGCAGAAACACTGACAATGCTTTTAAACTAGTTAAGCTATGCACTATTACAAAGCTAGCTAGCTACGTGGCAAATCTAGCATAACTAAATTGTAATTCCGTGACTCTTCTACTTATAGAACGAATAGCGGGTCAGAACATGATGTAAATCCACGATCAAACGTTACCAAGAGAAAACATCCGAGGTGATGAGTTACATTTACGGAAATCTCAACTATGACAAAAAAGGGTACACACTATCAGGTAAACAAGCCAATCACACGATGGGGGCGGAGCCAGGATAAGAACCGAAATAATGCATATGGCAACTTAAGCAAACGCATCTAAAAAATAACGTATAACAAAATATTGCATATACAGTATGGCTGCGACTCCACTGATTGTTCAGTGCAATAGTTCGAAACGTTGTTAATTAAGTAGCTAGCTAATAGCTTTATTAAAAACTTGGTTGCTCCAAACAGCGTCAACTTTGGTTTAAATGAACTTTGGACTTTTTTGTGTGTGAATGATTTTATTTTGGTAATTACAGTCAACTGTCAGCTGAAGACCTCGATCGGGTTCCTGCTAATTCAACCAGTAACATCCTCAACCGCCTGCTAGTGACTTACGACTCCCGAATCCGCCCAAACTTCCAAGGTACTGTGTTTCATCAACAAAACACCTCAGTTTCACTCCAACTACAATATCAGGCTCCTTGTTTTTGTTCTTACCCAGCGACCATAAAGCGAATTGGTAATAAATTCTTCCTCTGTGTGAGAACAGCACAAACTATTTAAATGTTCAGGAAGCACAGAGTGGTTGGAAAGTAAATCCAGGCTCTGTGTGTACACAGATCTGACAAGTCCAAAGGGGAGTTATAGATGAGCTCATTAGAGCTGTAATTTGGGTTTAGGACAGAGCCCGGCTCTCAGCGCGCGGGATAATTGGAAGCTCTCGAGTATCATGAAACAGCCGGTCGAGTTGCAATGTCGCACCCGAGGGTCGAAGATCAGCGGCCTTCGCTGTCACGTCCGCAGTCATGCTTACACGAGAACATAGTTTATAAAGCTCGACCACATGAGGACAAGTCTGAGCTGTAATGTTCAATCTGCTGGTGGTTTGCTGCAATCAGCTTCTATAACACAGTATCTATTGTGTGTGTGTTTGTGTGTGTGTGTGTGTGTGTGTGTGTGTGTGTGCAGGCATTCCAGTGGAGGATAAGGTGAACATTTTTATCAACAGCTTTGGATCAATTCAAGAGACCACAATGGTAAACATGGTCATTTAAACATGGTGTGGTTACATTAATACATCTAATCATTCACTCATCCATCCATCCATTTGGATTTCTTGCATCCGTCTAGTTCTTTATCTACAGTATCTGTCCACGGATTCATTTATCCACATCTATTTATTCATCTGTGCCTTTATTCATTCATTCATTCATTTTTTTAAATGTATTTATTTATTCTGTGCAGAAATTCATGTATTCATCCATCCATTCTATTGGATCACTTCTGTCCATTCATTCATTCATTCATTCATTCATTAACCTTTACACCCAGCCATTCATCTGTCCACTTATATATCCATGCAGTCATTCAAGCAAGCAATCATCCATCATTTTTTACATTTAAACACCAAACTATTGATCCATCCATCCATCCATCCATCCATCCATCCATCCATCTATTTAAACACCAAACCATCAATTTACCCGTCCACCCATTTATTCATCCATACAGATATCCATGAATTAGTGTATTAATTATCTATTGATATATCCATCTTTTCAACAATTCATTCATACACCATATCAACTTATTCATCCAAATATCTACTTAGCCATTCATTCATTTATTTTGTCACCCATCTATTTATTCATCTGTTCATCCACTTATTCATCCATTTATTCATTTATCTAATTATCTATACATCTATGTCTTTATCCATCCATTCATCCATCCATCCATTGTAATTCATTCATTTGTTTATTTTTATTTTCTATCTATCTATCTATCTATCTATCTATCTATCTATCTATCTATCTATCTATCTATCTATCTATCTATCTATCTATCCATTCATTCATCTGTTTACTAAGTCATCCTTCCATCCATTCATTCTTTTATCTATCCATCCATCTACTAATATTTAATTAATCCTTTTGTTTATCCATGTATCCCAAAAGCGTGACCGCGTTATTTGTTCCTTTAATATGTCTCACTATCGTAATTCTATAAAACATCTTGATCTTTGATTTGTCTACTGTACATTCAGAAGAAAAAAAAAAGATCAGATCTTGTCCTGTTTCTTGTCTCCTTCGTCCAGGACTACCGAGTGAACATTTTCCTGCGGCAGCGCTGGAACGACCCGAGGTTGCGCTTGCCGACAGACTTCAAGTCGGACGCGCTGACGGTGGATCCCAAAATGTTCCAGTGCCTGTGGAAGCCCGATCTGTTCTTCGCCAACGAGAAGAACGCCAACTTCCACGACGTGACGCAGGAGAACATCTTGCTTTTCATCTTCCGCAACGGCGACGTGCTCATTAGCATGAGGTAGCTGTGATCTCTCGGGAAATTTCCTGTCTCCTGTATCCTTTTCCTTTTTACCTACAGTATCTGATCCCATTCATCGGTTGCACACAGATTGCTTTATGATGTCGTTGGATGGTTTGGTGAATCAGACGCCGATTCGTCCATGCATCATTCTGATGAATAAGCGCTGTTATGGCTGCTAAGGGGAACTTCCTTCAGCGACACGGAGAGAACGATTTAGGCAATTAGTCAAATAGGACAGTTTTTCCTCAGTCTCGGTTTGTTAGCTTGCACAAACAGCAGCACACAACTCAAGATTACCTTCAAAAGCCCTTAACTTGTGTCATTGTTAAAATCCTTAGCAATGTTGTCTGTTAAAAATGGCAGATTTATGATGCAAACTATGACTAAGGTTTTAATGATGATGATTGAAAATGGACAAACCTGCACGTTCTTTCCACGCACCATATATCACTTTCAACAGTACTCAATTTGTCAATGTCAGAGATTCACATTTACACTTTTATTGTTTGTAATGTAACTCGCTGAAAGATCACGTCATCACGATACGGAGAAGA
The DNA here is from genome assembly GCA_013621035.1 of Clarias magur. Lineage (NCBI taxonomy): Eukaryota > Metazoa > Chordata > Actinopteri > Siluriformes > Clariidae > Clarias > Clarias magur. Next base: position 123,986 of record QNUK01000965.1, on the reverse strand, counting down.
AAAAACAAGACCAGACTGTTTACAGCGCTGCGTAGAGCAACATTAGACTTAGGGATAGAATGAACATAAGATTCATAACACTCACTACATGCAGCGCTGTATGAGGAATCATGCAGTGCGGTCTGTCTACACTTCCGGCCGTGATTGTCTCTCAGGCCACAGAGTCTCATCCACAGTGCAGCGTGTCTCATCCGGGTTCCCCAGGTGTCCACTGTGATATCCTCACATGCTGCATCAGGATCATATGGCTGGCAATCGCAAAGCTTCCACCTCCACACTGAGTTAAGGAGTAAGGAAAAGTGTGGGAGGAATTCCCTCAACGTCCCGTAGTGGGTAGGGGAAAAAGAAAACAACATCACCCAATGAGTGATGGGTTTGAGTGATGGAAATCCCAAATTGCCACATATTTCAGACCTTTATCATCATCATCATCATCATCATCATCATCGTCATCATCATCATCAGGGATGAGCGGCCTGTAGTCGTAAAAAGAAGGCGATTCTGTGTGTTGTATAGCCCTAAAATGGGAATATGAGTGAGCACACTGTTCACTGAAACGGCGGCTTATTTAAGTTATTTCTTGATTCAACAGGTCTGGCAGTAATCAGCCCTAGGTGTGGCTGATGAAATTTACCTCAGCTTTTCAAAAATTGTGGTTAATCACAATTAATTTATGATTTATGTGTGTATCTATGTGTGTGTGTGTGTGTGTGTGTGTGTGTGTGTGTGTGTGTGTGTGCGTGTGTGTGTGTCGGTTGGGGGTGATTGGGGGTTGAGGGGCCATTACTTTTTCTCAAGGCCAGGCAGGTTTGGGCAGATTTTCTCCCAATTAAAAAACTTTTCTATTTACTTCGGGTTATCTTTATGTACATTAAAATTAGTTTAATTATCTGAATTATTTAACTGTGAGAAATCTGATATACAAAAAAAAAATCAGGCAAATACTTTTTCACAGTACAGTATATTAGTCATATAATAGTTTTTATGAATTATGTACACTATATACTTTATTACGCATTTTCATGAAAAACATGTACCGGTCACACTTACTGTATATCTCTATATAGTATTGTACTGTTTACTGTATCCCGTTTTTACTTACAGTACCGGTCCATACTGGTGCCATAGCTCCATCACGCCGTCACATTTCTTTCAAATTTATATGGCTGTTTCATGCCCACCTGGCATCTTTTCATCACCCTGTAAATAGATGAGGTGCTTTACGGATTTGATATTTTTTTGATGAATCTGTTTTCATCCACAAAGCCAATCTGCGTTCCCCCTAATCTAATGGTCTTATTTGCTATGACCCTGGTGCAAATAGCCTCCATGTGTTAAAGTGTGAAAAAGGACCCTTCTGAGGTCGTCTTGCAGTCATATATGGGGAAAAATACAAGAAATACAAGACTGGATTACGTTCCTGTTGTCGCTAAGGAAAGAATGAGGATATAGTGGGTCTCTAACATTCAGCGTTTAACCAGCCTTGGCCATTGTTTGGCCCATAGGTATTGATGGACAATACTCATTAACTTACTGTTCCTCCATGGAGAAAAACTGTAACACTGTGTTTTACGCGTCCTAGCTGAAGGTTCCTGAGGTGAATTATTTCAGAGAACTTTGATCATTGCTTGTGCTTGCATTGAAATGAGCTAACATTCCCCATAAATATGGTTAAAAGTCAAGATTTGTGGATTTGTGTGAAGGTAATTCACCAATCGAGGACACATTTGAGACACTGTGATGTACTTTCTTATAGTCCAAACAGAATTTACCAAGCAGTTGGTCTTCAAAACCAAGATTCCTAGTCTTCCCAGATATAGCCTCAAATGACTGTATGCAACAGCATCTAGGCTGGTCGTATGAGTTTAGCATGACTGAGTAGTCAAAAGCCCCTGTGCAACATGACAACCTGTGCTCACTGTGACTGTGAGAGGTAGTTGCTGCACCGGCCTGGGGTGAATTACACCAAATCATTTTGATTTTCCTCCAGTCCTATCTATGCTCTCTTGGGAACAACTGTCTCCAGGGACACAATCACCTCAATCCAGGATTTTAGGAGATTAAGGTGATAAATCTGTTCTGAATCAGTTCTATCTGTTTCTCTTACCTCATAGTTGGCTTTTGCGAGACCTCAATTGGCCCATGCCACATTGCAAGTCTCTTAGAGCTCGATGTGGGACATAAATTCCTGTGTGGGTTGCAATTTCCCATTTCCGAACACCCCAGCTGGGTTTGCCATTCTTGGATATGTAGCAATTTATTCTGCATTAATTCTCCCAATGCCTGGAGTTTTACTCTCAGGTCATGAACATATTGAATTTTACTTTCATTGCTAGAAAGCTTCTTCTCACAATCTTCTTTGGTGAAGTTAAAGGTGCCACAGGATTTACAGTTAAAATGGAGAAATCCCACTGGAGGCTTGTGGAACCTCTTGGGGCTCAAGCCACTTACTGAAAAATGAAAAACCTTACAGATAATGTGTTTAACTTTAAAATCGCAATACAGTACATCTGTTGATGGTATACACTGGTAAAAAGAGCTGGAATAAATAGTGCCCTGATCTTTCAGAATCTCATTCTGGACTCCCACTCAGGAAAGATGAGGCAGATGTGTACTTCAACATCAGAACAGATGCTGCACAGATGCTTTTTTTTCCAGGTATTATGTTGTGTACTTCTCCAAGACTAACACAAAGCACTGCCATCATGGCCATGCCAATTCCTTTAAAGGGGACCTCAACTACTGGTCATGGTTGTAATGGCACTTTTGCCTTGGCCAGTAGATTCACCAGGTGACATTCTCAACTTGCTTGAGTGCACCCCCCTCCCGCCCCCACCCTTGGTGTACAGTATGTAAATTCCCTTAGAGCATCCTGATCCTCAGAATTCCAAACAAACCTGCCTGAACTTTGCCTTGGTTTAGAAAGAGGGACTTAAAAATCTGTGGTAGTGGGAGGTAGGCAGGAAGGTTCAGGGACACACAGGTTCAGGGAGCAAGTGGAGTGGAGTTTTTTCTCTGACAGCTTGATCCCCTTGTCAAGCAACTGCAGTGATGCCACTGGACCCACCCAGCCATCCTTTGCAGTAGTCGGGCAACACACTGCTCCTATATGGTTGTTAACCTGTAGCTAATGTCATGGAGCTACTGGATGAACGTAAATGGTTGGGGGCTATGGTCTGTGTAACTCTGTGAGAGGAAGTGTTGCCCAAGGATACAGCCCATTCACTGATAGAATCACCTCTTTTAAGCCAGGTACTCCTGCATGTTTGTGGCTAGGAGCTGTTGGTCAATGACCTGGGCCTCACCTGGTAAAAGTGGTCTACTGTGATTTATGCCAGCCCCATTTTTTCAGCTCTAACTCGTCCTGCAGCTTGGCATCACCAACATGCTCCTGTTTGATCAGCCTTAAACTGGACCACTCATAGTCGTCTCATTGTCTATACCACTTTATCCTGCATACAGGGTCGCGGGCGGAGCTGAAGCCTTTCCCAGGAGACTTAGGGCACAAGGTGGCGTACACCCTATATGAGGTGCCAATCCATCGCAAGTAAACTAAACCAGCCTCTGAAGAAATCTTCCACTCTTAGCAAGTGCTTGGTGCACAGATGATTGCTGGTTCTTGTGAATTCTGGCGAAAGTCTCAATGAGGTCAATGAGACTTGAGGATGTGGGTCCCTCCTTCGGGATATCTTCCTTCAATCAACAAGGATGAGTCGCCCGGAGCTTTTATTCTTCCTTGGGGTTACTACACTTTTCACACTCGCAGACACACTTCTTGCTTTCTCTCTTGGGTTACCAGGTCTTCTGCAAGCATCTGCATGTCACCTGCTGGTTCAACCTGCTTCTCTACTTCTACAGCTGATGCTCGATCATGCCCCACCACCACGGAGAAAATGCTTGATAGCGTTTGACAACTAGATAAACCATTTTGCATGTATTGAATTATGCAGCGCCTCGGTATTTTGGGTGTGCGACTATTCCACAGA
>QNUK01000965.1:57500-115000 GCA_013621035.1 Clarias magur | reverse complement strand
GCTATCAAAGCAACCCGGGTCTTCAGCAACGCCTTAGCAGTGCCACAGGCTAATCGTCTCCATACCAAACTGCATTGACCCAGCAATTCATTCTAAAGCAGTCCTGACCGAGTATCGACTGCATAAATGAACATGCTTTTGGGACGTTTCTGTGTTCTGTAAATCTGTCTTGATTGATCTTAGCTTAGATTTTCATGAGCTGTAAGCTGTAGTCATTGAAATTGCATTCAATTATAAAAAAATGAACTTTTTCGCAATATTAAGTTTTTTGAGAAGCATTCCACACAGCAATAACACGATGGACACTATGGATACATGTATCAGTACCGCCATCTTCATTATTTATTATTGTTATTGGTTGTTTGTTGTTGGGGTGTTGGTGTTATTGCCGTTTGTGTTGAGGTGTTGATGGAGTTATTTGTTTATTTTTATTGTGTTGTTTGTTGTGTTGGAATTATTTTTAAGTTGTTGGTACTGGCGGTACTGTTCTTCTTGTGGTGTTAATTGTTGTTGAGTTGTTTGTGGAGTTATTTATAGTTCTTGTTGGTATTGTTCCTGTTGATGTTTGGAGGAGTTGTTGGTGGCGATGTCAGTATTGTTGGTGTTGTTATTGTTAATGATAGTGACGTCATTGTTGTTGTAGTTGTATTGTAGATTGTGATTCAGATTTTTGTTGTTGTTTCTGGTTGCTGTTGGAGGTAATGTTAGTGCAGTAGGTATCGCTGATGGTATTTTTATGTTGTTTACATTGTCAGTGCTGTTGGTATTGGTGTTGGTTGTTATTTCTGGGTTGTTTTGTTGGCTGTAGTGCTAGTGTTATTCATTTATGTTGGTTGTTTTTTGTGTTGTTTGGTTGTTAATGGTGTTGGTTGTGGCGTTGGTGTTATTTGTGCTTGTTATACAGCACAGAGCAAAAGTTTGGACACCCCTTCTCATTCAGCGAGTTGTCTTTCTTGTGTTCTTTCTTGTGTTCTTTAGCCCAAACGCGTCTCTTCTGCTTGTTGCCTGTCCTTAGCAGTGGTTTCCTAGCAGATCTTCTAGCATGAAGGCCTGATTCACACAGTCTCCTCTTAACAGTTGTTCTAGAGATGTGTCTGCTGCTAGAACTCTGTGTGCCATTGACCTGCTCTCTGATCTGAGCTGCTGTTAACCTGCGATTTCCGTAGCAGACGTGACTCTCGGTCTTCCTTTCCTGGGGCGGTCCACATGTCAGCCAGGTTCTTTGTAGCGCTTGATGGTTTTTGTGACTGCACTTGGGGACACTTTCAAAGTTTTCCCAATTTTTCCGACTGACTGACTTTCATTTCTTAAAGTAATGATGGCCGCTCGTTTTTCTTCACTTAGCTGCTTTTTTTCTTGCCATAATACAAATTCAAACTCTTTGAATGAGAAGGTGTGTCCAAACTTTTGGTCTGTTGTGTAGGTGGTGGTTCTGTCTGTATTGTTATGGGTTGTTATTTTTGGGTTGTGTTGTTGGCTGTGATGCTACCCAGCAAACCCTCCGACACGTCCCTGTTCATGGTTGAAAAATAGTTCCAAAATGAAAGTTGAATAAATGTGTTCGATGCTGTCTGATTCACAACAGCTGTCATAAGCGGTCATCAAACTTCCAAATGTTTGCCGGGAGGGTATATACTGAACAGCGCTTAGCTAGAAGTCAGAGTAACGGCTATACACGCAACCCCAGGCAACTGTAAACAAATTGTGTACAAACGTATCTGAAGGCATTTTTAGTAAATGTTCCAATTAATGCCGTCCTACCGCGAATGTTTTTGGCCAGGGACACGACGTTGCCAATGGACCAGTGTTTGCTAGGTCGTGTTATTAACTGATGTTGGAATTGTTGTTGACTATTGTTTGGGTTGTGCTGTTGTTAATCGTGTTGGTGTTGGTGCTGTTGGTATTGATGTTATTTTCGTGTCGTGTTGCTGTTGTCGGTGGTTGCTCATGTCGGTGTTATTTTTGGTTGTTGGTGTTCGTCTTGGTGTCACCATAGTGTTTCCTATTTTTCCTTTTTTTTAAATTTTTTATTATTAGTTGGCTAACTTTTTTAAAAAATTTTTATTTCCAGCTTGAAGGCTTGTGCTTGTTGGGTCCAGATTACATTGAAATGCATTTTCTCAGAGAGAAACCACTCATTCAGGTAGTTCTCATTTTCAATAATCTGATAAGAGAGCACAGAAAAACAAGCATAAGCACCGATCCTGTACGCAAATAACTTTCCCCGCATACACATTGACGTAACTTTTGTTTTTAAACCGGCAACTCGTACAGTCTGATAACTTGTAGCAGACTTTTCTCTCTTTTTTTTTTTTCTGACTCACTGAAGCTCCTATACTTAGACATAACAACTTGAGTAGACCGTGTTGCATCATGTTTCACTTGTCTTATATAAGAGCATCGGACAGCCGTAATCTATCTCGCTGCCATCTTCTCTGTCGTCCCTGCTTGCTTTCACAAATAAAACTACTACTACTATTTTTTCAGCGTAGGTTTTACGTCTCGACTACCTCAGTCCTTCATGCAGTGTAACCTCTGTGGGATTGTAAACTTGGGTGTAAATGAATTGGTGGTGGAGGGTTTTATCAGTGGCTAATGCAGGTGTTTACTAAGCAGGGAGGCTGATGGCTGTGATAGATACAAAGAGAAACTCAAGAACTTGATTAATTGGCTGTCTGTCCAAACTCCAGTCTGATAACCATCCATGTATACTTGTGCTCATATTCATGAAAATGTCATAGTACGTGACATAAGTGACAGTGCTGTTGTTGTTCTTGGTGTTAATGTTGCTGTAGTGGTAATGTTTTTGGTATTGGTGTTGTTGTTGATAGTGATGGTGATGTTGGTAATGTCAATGTTGTTGATGTTGGTGGTGATGATGTTTTTGTGTTGTTAGTGGTGATGTTGCTGTTGTTGTTGGTTGTAATGTTGTTGGCAGTGTTGATGTAGTTGTTGGTTGTAATGTTGTTGGCAGTGTTGATGTAGTTGTTGGTTGTAATGTTGTTGGCAGTGTTGATGTAGTTGTTGGTTGTAATGTTGTTGGCAGTGTTGGTGTAGTTGTTGGTTGTAATGTTGTTGGCAGTGTTGATGTAGTTGTTGGTTGTAATGTTGTTGGCAGTGTTGATGTAGTTGTTGGTTGTAATGTTGTTGGCAGTGTTGATGTAGTTGTTGGTTGTAATGTTGTTGGCAGTGTTGATGTAGTTGTTGGTTGTAATGTTGTTGCCAGTGTTGGTGTAGTTGTTGGTTGTAATGTTGTTGCCAGTGTTGATGTAGTTGTTGGTTGTAATGTTGTTGCCAGTGTTGATGTAGTTGTTGGTTGTAATGTTGTTGCCAGTGTTGATGTAGTTGTTGGTTGTAATGTTGTTGCCAGTGTTGATGTAGTTGTTGGTTGTAATGTTGTTGCCAGTGTTGATGTAGTTGTTGGTTGTAATGTTGTTGCCAGTGTTGATGTAGTTGTTGGTTGTAATGTTGTTGCCAGTGTTGATGTAGTTGTTGGTTGTAATGTTGTTGCCAGTGTTGATGTAGTTGTTGGTTGTAATGTTGTTGCCAGTGTTGATGTAGTTGTTGGTTGTAATGTTGTTGGCAGTGTTGATGTAGTTGTTGGTTGTAATGTTGTTGGCAGTGTTGATGTAGTTGTTGGTTGTAATGTTGTTGGCAGTGTTGATGTAGTTGTTGGTTGTAATGTTGTTGGCAGTGTTGATGTAGTTGTTGATTTTAATGTTGTTGGCAGTGTTGATGTAGTTGTTGGTTGTAATGTTGTTGGCAGTGTTGATGTAGTTGTTGGTTGTAATGTTGTTGCCAGTGTTGATGTAGTTGTTGGTTGTAATGTTGTTGCCAGTGTTGATGTAGTTGTTGGTTGTAATGTTGTTGCCAGTGTTGATGTAGTTGTTGGTTGTAATGTTGTTGCCAGTGTTGATGTAGTTGTTGGTTGTAATGTTGTTGCCAGTGTTGATGTAGTTGTTGGTTGTAATGTTGTTGCCAGTGTTGATGTAGTTGTTGGTTGTATGTGATTGTGGCATGTGATGTAGTATGTATGGTTGTAATGTTGTTGGGGCACGTTGTTGGATGTAGTTGTTGGTTTGTAATGTTGTTGGCAGTGTTTGATTGTAGTTGTGGTGTAATGTTGTTGGCAGTGTTGTGTAGTTGTTGGTCTTGTAATGTTGTTGCCAGTGCTTGATGTAGTTTGTTGGTATGTAATGTTGTTGGCAAGTGTTGATGTAGTTGTGTGATTTTATGTTTGTTGGCAGTGTTGATGTAGTTGTTGGTTGTAATGTTGTTGGCAGTGTTATGTAGTTGTTGGTGTAATGTTGTTGGCAGTGTTGATGTAGTTGTTGGCTGTAATGTTGTTGGCAGTGTTGATGTAGTTGTTGGCTGTAATGTTGTTGGCAGTGTTGATGTAGTTGTTGGCTGTAATGTTGTTGGCAGTGTTGATGTAGTTGTTGGCTGTAATGTTGTTGGCAGTGTTGATGTAGTTGTTGGCTGTAATGTTGTTGGCAGTGTTGATGTAGTTGTTGGCTGTAATGTTGTTGGCAGTGTTGATGTAGTTGTTGGCTGTAATGTTGTTGGCAGTGTTGATGTAGTTGTTGGTGGTGATGTTGGTGATGCTGAAGGTGATGTTGCAGTTGTTCTAGTTGATGACGTTGTGATGGTGGTTAATGTTATTGATTAATGTTATAGTGGTTATGTTAAGGTTGTTATTGGTGATGCTGTTGTTGTGATCGCTGGTGGTGGCGATGTTGATAGTGGGGGTGATGCTGTTTTAGATATTGTGATGTTGGTGTTGGTTGTGATGGTGGTCATGTTGGTGGTGACGTTGCTTTTGTTGTTGATGTAGTTGTTGGAGATGTTGAACAACATCCTGTTTTTGTTGTTGTTATGGTGGTAATGTTGCTATTGTTGGTGAGGTTGGTGGTGTTGGTGCTGATGCTGCTGTTGCGACGGTGATGGCAATGTTGGTGGTAGTGGTGATGGCGCAGCTGTCGTTGGTGCTCATACAGTACTATTGCGATGGTAGTGGTGATGGTGCTGTGGGTGGCGCTGGTTGTAGTGGTGGTAGTGTTTTTGATGGTGGGTGTTTGTTATTGGTGTTGCTTTTGCTATTGTTGTCGGAGTTTGCAGAGTGAATGAATGACTTACACGCACACTAAGTTAGTTGCCCGGATGGAGGCATTTAGGAGATTGAAGAGTGCTAAGAAACTGCTGCATATGAGTGTGTGTGTGTATGTGTGTGTGTGTGTGTGTGTGTGTGAGAAAGAGAGAGAGAGAGAGAGAGAGAGAGAGAGAATGCGAGCAGTTAGATAGATTCAGTGTCACCTGTTTAAAATGGAAAAACCCCAGTGGCTTTCTTTGTAGAGCTAATACTTCAGTAGTACTGCAACAATATATTCAAATGTGCGTGTATGTGTGTGTGTGTGTGTGTTATTATGTACTTATTTGACCTTTCTGTGATAAACATCACTCTGGGTGAAAAGAAGATTAAAACCACTACCTATAGCAGGGACACATAGAGTATGCTCACCATATGTGCATGTGTGTGTGTGTGTGTGTGTGTGTGTGTGTGTGTGTGTGTGCACGTGTTCCAGTGTGTGTTATCCGAGGTAATAACTCAGAGCATTTTTATTTTGAAAACATGACGAAATTAGTGTGTAGGTGCAAGTTTCACACACACACACACACACACACACACACACACACACACACACACTGAAATTCCAAGCTCAAATTCCTTTTGTACAAACTGTGACTTCGACATTTTCCCATGAGATTTCCTCATTACGTTACATAATGTTCTGGTTACCTTCTTACATAAAGGAATCAAGCATCATAAATCTAATCCGTCTACCCGTCTGTCTGTCTCTCTCTCTCTCTCTCTCTCTCTCTCTACCTCCCACTGTCCTTCTTCCTGTTCCCGTGTCTTCCTTTTTTATCATATGTCTCGTACAGTAAGACGTATCAGTAATCAGTAAGCGATGTGCTGTTAGTCAGATCTATCTCCTGAGGAGAATGCGAGCGAGCGTTCCAGCAGCCGAGGGTGAGCGATCACGCTGTACAATACGTGCGCTCCCCAGGTGGAAATATACTACACGCCGTATACTATAATAAACCGTACCCGTGGAGCGTGACGCAGCCATTCCTTATTTATTCCCTTATATGAAACTGCTGCTCTGCTTTCCGAAAGGACGCGTTTTAACCCTAAAGGTCAAAGCTCTCTGATGGTCTGATTGAATAAATCTGCCGGAAAAAAATGGCTACTAAATTATTCACATGTGCCACACCGCCTGCGATCAGATTCATTGCCGTCTTATGCTACCCGACAAGCGGACTGCGTTTGTGCATGAGATGAGAAGTGTTCCTGCTGAAATCAGGGTTCTGTCTCAGAATGCGAGGCGCGGTATCAACGCCGCAGAGCTCCGCTTACAGCGTGTTTATTGTTCCTCGCTGCTGTGGACGGCTCCAGGGTATTCCTTATTGCTTTAGCTGTCTTTAGACGATGGGATTCTTCATGAGCCGTTTGTGCGTTTATGGAGTTGGCTTTGGAGTTTGTCTGGGTGTCAGCTTTAATTATCGGCTGCAGCTCCGACGCAGAGCCTGATTATATCAGGAAAGCATCAGGAATAAAACTTGTGACTAAATCGATACAAGTGCTGGGGTTATTATTATAGAGGCAAGGCATGGCATTGGTGTCTGACTGTCCGTGATGTCTGGCTGTCTTAGTGAAAGAGTCGTGGCCATGATGTCTGGCTGTCTTAGTGAAAGAGACGTGGCCATGATGTCTGGCTGTCTTAGTGAAGGCCATGATGTCTGGCTGTCTTAGTGAAGGAGGCGTGGCCTTTGTGTCTGGCTGTCTTAGTGAAAGAGGCGTGACCTTGATGTCTGGCTGTCTTAGTGAAAGAGTCGTGACCATGATGTCTGGCTGTCTTAGTGAAAGAGACGTGGCCATGATGTCTGGCTGTCTTAGTGAAGGCCATGATGTCTGGCTGTCTTAGTGAAGGAGGCGTGGCCTTTGTGTCTGGCTGTCTTAGTGAAGGAGGCGTGGCCTTGATGTCTGGCTGTCCTAGTGAAAGAGGCGTGGCCTTGATGTCTGGCTGTCCTAGTGAAAGAGGCGTGGCCATGATGTCTGGCTGTCCTAGTGAAAGAGGCGTGGCCATGATGTCTGGCTGTCTTAGTGAAAGAGGCGTGGCCTTGATGTCTGGCTGTCTTAGTGAAAGAGTCGTGACCATGATGTCTGGCTGTCTTAGTGAAGGAGGCGTGGCCATGATGTCTGGCTGTCTTAGTGAAGGAGGCGTGGCCTTTGTGTCTGGCTGTCTTAGTGAAAGAGGCGTGGCCTTTGTGTCTGGCTGTCTTAGTGAAGGAGGCGTGGCCTTTGTGTCTGGCTGTCTTAGTGAAGGAGGCGTGGCCTTGATGTCTGGCTGTCCTAGTGAAAGAGGCGTGGCCTTGATGTCTGGCTGTCCTAGTGAAAGAGGCGTGGCCATGATGTCTGGCTGTCCTAGTGAAAGAGGCGTGGCCATGATGTCTGGCTGTCTTAGTGAAAGAGGCGTGGCCTTGATGTCTGGCTGTCTTAGTGAAAGAGTCGTGACCATGATGTCTGGCTGTCTTAGTGAAGGAGGCGTGGCCATGATGTCTGGCTGTCTTAGTGAAGGAGGCGTGGCCTTTGTGTCTGGCTGTCTTAGTGAAAGAGGCGTGGCCTTTGTGTCTGGCTGTCTTAGTGAAGGAGGCGTGGCCTTTGTGTCTGGCTGTCTTAGTGAAGGAGGCGTGGCCTTGGTGCCAGGTTGTCGATCGAGGCACAGCTAGTCTGACTATTATAATGAAGGGAATGATGTATTAGTATTAGTGCATGTCTGAGCAAAAGCGGTATGTTCTGATGGTCTCTTAAAGACAATAAAGAAGGCGTGGCCTTAGTGTCTGTCTGTTCTAGTGAAGGAGGCACTTTACCATAATAAAAGTTGTTTACCAGGACCGTGTCTCAATGATCGATGGATAGATGGTAAAAATAAATCTAAATGAATGAGTGTACTGAAAGTTTCCTCTCTCTCTCTCTCTGTCTCTCTCACTCTGTCTGATTGTAGGTTATTATACGTGTGTGGAGGTGATCTTCACTCTCAGGAGACAGGTCGGCTTCTACATGATGGGTGTCTACGCCCCTACGCTCCTCATCGTGGTCCTGTCATGGCTGTCTTTCTGGATTAACCCCGACGCCAGCGCAGCCCGGGTTCCTTTAGGTCAGTCTGCAGATAAAAGTAACAACCGATCAATAAAAAACATAAGGTGTGCTGCCGGGTGAAAAAGAAACAAATGGTTTTAAACTGGTTTTCACTTTTCATCCGAAATTAAAAAGTAGTGCTTCAGAGGGTTTTGTACCTGTCCGTTTGGGGAGGTTCATGAATATTGATATGATATTACCATCTCTCTCTCTCTCTCTGTGCAGGTATCCTGTCTGTCCTGTCGCTCACCTCTGAATGCACGTCTCTGGCATCTGAGCTGCCGAAAGTCTCTTACATGAAGGCGATTGATATCTGGATGATCGCCTGCCTGCTGTTTGGCTTTGCCTCGCTGGTGGAATATGCCGTGGTTCAGGTATGTGTGTGTGTGTGTGTGTGTGTGTGTGTGTGTGTGTGTGTGTGTGCAGGATATACTGTAGAAATGTGACTCATTTGTGTGTAAGTGTGGTGCCGGGTAGCACCACGGACAGCGGTTCTACAGACGATGTGACGTGTGGTCCATTTCAGCACAGGATCCATTTACTCGAGTAGCACTTGTCCAGTTTGTACAGTCCTGGGAATAATGTTGCCCGTGTACAACACTCCGGTTGCTCTCTGTGGGAGATAAGGAACTAGTCAGACTGAATCATTTTCAGCAGGAAACAAAGTTTATCCACATAGTCTTTTTCCACAGAGCTCAAAAGAATAAAAACAGTCAAGAGTCAAGAACGTTACAACAGACAAAATGGTCTTCACGGAGAAATCTGATGATAAAGCGTCCAGTGTTGCACCAGGGTTCTGTTAGTACCTCACGAACTTGGTTTCACATGCATTAGTTTATGTCCAATCTACAGTATACACACTTTAAGGGCGTTTTCTCCCTGGGGTCTGGGAAGCGTTTCCCGAGCGCACTTGGCCATGGGACCAGTTGATTTATGTCTGTGAGCATGCAATGGTTCCAAGCTCGGGAATCAATCCCCGGACCTTGAGTGTAGATTAGTTCCTTGTAGCACTTTTTCTAAGCTCAGAAGACTCCACATTAAAGGGCATTTATTATGCAAAATTCATTTAGACGTTTAAGTGGGTCTGTGTCGTTGTTACCTGTACGTTGTTAGTCTTTCGGCTGATCCTGTTGAGGGGTTTTTATCTGGGCTTGGGACCGGCATTGCATCCAGTGGCTGGGGTTCGGGCATTTTAGATACCTGTAAAAGCGCCTGGGTGGCGAGCTCATTATTCTTTTAATGCTGTAGCCCTGTGTAACCTAGAGAGAGCTGATTGGCCGACTTCATTCGGAGGAAGGGATGAAGGGATGAACCAGTCGTGGGAGTGTGTCGCTATCCCTGTGAGTGTGTTACGCAGCCAACAATGCGCGAGGAGCAATTCGAAAAGATGCCAGCATGACGTGTCTTGGAGGAAACACGTGATCGTCCTCGGCAGTTGTGGCCCTGATGGACGGGTGGGAATTAGCTACGGCTAAATTAGGGAGAAAATCCCCAACAAAAGTTGTAACCAGGAAATATTCTGAATATAATAATGCCTAATAATGGAGCACAAAGCTTTCGGTTATTTATAGTTCAAACCTAAAACATTGTAGTGAAATCCTTGATCGTTGAAGCCTCGGGAACGATTTTACAGCATGAGCACAAGAGACGAGCTGGGATTTTAGCCAAGGCTGGGTTTTTTTTTTTTTTTTTTTTTTACAGCCAGGCCTGTCAGAACCAATTGCACTCCGCATTACTTCAGTTCCAGTAAAGCGAGTAAAGGAGTTACGAGTTACTCTAACCGTGGCGTGGCTTCTGGTTCACGCGAGTGCTGTTTGTGTGAACGATATGACAGGTGATGCTGAACAGTCCCAAACAGATAGAGGCGGAGAAGGTGAGGATGGCGCAGAAGGAGAAGGAGAAAGAGAAGGAGAAAGAGAAGGAAGGGAAGGCGCCGTCCAAGGCCAACTCCATCAACGGCACCGGAGGGACCCCGATTCACGTTAACACGCTGCAGGTGAGGAAGCTTAAACGCTCTGTGCTAAAGGTCCATTTTTGTCATAACAATGTCATCGAGCTTAATGCTGCATGTGTTGCGTAGTTTTGAGATGCGTTTCGGGCGACAAAGAAGAAGAAAGGAAGAAGAAAGGATTGTGTGGGCTTTTGAGTCTAATGTGCGCTAACAGTCATGAAGCCCGGGGCGGCGAAGATGCAGCACACACGCGCTTTTGTTCTTCTTACAGCATGAAACTCCCTCACGTGCTCCGAGTCAGTTTCATCAGGATCAGGATTTTAAAGCATTAGAACTCAATGACACGAACCACTTGGGTTCATCTCTCCACGGGGATGATGTTCCACATGGTAGAAATTCTGACCTTGTCAGTATCTCACATTTGTACTGTATGTGTGTGTTGTGTTGTGTTGTGCTGTGTCGTGTGTCCTCACCTCCAGGTGGTCGAAACCCGTTGTAAGAAGGTGTGCACCTCCAAATCGGACCTGCGCTCCAACGACTTCAGCATCGTCGGCTCTCTGCCGCGCGACTTCGAGCTCTCCAACTTCGACTGCTACGGGAAGCCCATCGAGTCCACGAACGCGCTGCTCAAATCACAGAACAAGAACGCCAAGAAGCCGGCGCCTCCCAAACCCGTCATCCCGTCCGCCGCCAAGCGCGTCGACCTGTATGCTCGCGCCCTCTTCCCGTTCTCCTTCCTGTTTTTCAATGTCATCTACTGGTCCGTCTACCTGTGAGCATCTGAAAGTGTGTGTGTATGCGTGTGTGTACAGTATATGTGTGTGTGTGTGTGTGTGTGTGTGTGTGAGAGAGAAAGATTTTCAGCATGCATGACTGCCAGGAAAAGGTTTCCAGCATGCACCTTCCAGTGTTTGCCATTTCCAGCTGATAACGAAGCCGAAGCGTCAGTCGCTATGTGACGCATCAAAAACAATCACGTCCGAACAGTTTAATATCCCTGAAATACTTACTTAATTACCCTAAACAAACAGGTGGACTGTTTGCTGGCACTAGCAAGTCCGAAATTTTAAGCGATTCTCCGGTAAGGCGTAGTGAACAGTAATGTCCAAAAGTATTGGAACACCTCAAATTGTGGACCAAGAAATGTTTTTCAACCTGAACATCAGCAACTCAGACACGTAACATAAAGAACTGAATTTAAACATCCAGTCAGCTACAAAAAAGTCAGGTCATATCATAGTGATAAAGAAGCACTTATGTTAGCGTCACTTCCAGGCTTCAACAGTGTCATTTGTCGCACTTTGAAAAAAAAAAATCAACGTGAGTGCATGACTTTGCAAAGGTCAATATTCCAAAAAGGAAAGCCCGGACTTGTTTCCTATAGCATTAAGGCCATTCTAAGTCACACGTATGTGTGTGTGTGTGTGTGTGTGTGCAGACTATTTTTTTCCCAGAGCCTGTGTACTGACCCGAATTTCTTCGAAACAATGTGTTACCCCATATACTAAAATGCAGACTGGGCATTTCTGTGGCTTATTATTAACTCGAAGGTTTTTTTTCCCCCTCTGCTGAGCTGGTTCTGTTCTGCATGTTCCCTAAAGGCTGTGTGTTTTGTACAAGTGTGTATAAAATGGAGACGCTGTTATAATAAAGAGCTTCGTTCATCACTGAGGACCTTCGTGCTCTTCTTTTACAAGTGTATATTACGTGTTATTGCAATTTTCCTCTATACCAGGAAGCTGTGTGAGCCTGGTTATTAGAGAGTTATTACCGTAATCACTCTCTCACTCATTCTCTGTAGCACTTATCCTGTACAGGGTCCCGGGAGGCCTGGAGCCTACCCCATGGGACTCAGGGTGAGTTGGCGGGGTAAACCTCAACCTACTGTAGTACACCCTGGACAGGGTGACAATCCTGGGTGACTGTGGGTGGAAACCAGAGAACCCAGAGGAAACATGAAAATACCAAGGTAAGAGGCTGTCCACATTCCATTGGGCACTAAATTCTCTCCCCCTGCGGGTGTACCAGGTTGCCTGATTGTATCTGAGCAGTTGAGACTGAAGGACCTCGCTCAAAGGCCCAACAATGGCAGCTCAGTGGTGCTGGGGTTCAAACCATAGACCTACTTCTCAGCAGTCCAACACCTTAGCCACCAAGCTGCCCGTTACCTCAATCAAACCCCACAAAAAAACAGATTCTCGTATGATCTTCGCTTAACAGAAGTGCATTTGCAAAACCCATCAAGCACCATGATGAAACTGGCCTTCATTCAACTGAAGACCTTCCTAGGAACTCAGAGGAGAAGTTCATTTACAGTCACCAGCCTCAGAAATCACCAATTGACAACCAGCACCTCAGATTAGAGCCGTTATGAAGCTTTACAGAGCAGAAGTAGCAGATATACATCTCAATATCAACTGTTCAGAGGAGATGATTGTGTGTTTTGGATAAACGCCTTCAGGATTGTTTTACAGTGTAGAAAGAAATAACAATCAGGAAAGACAGTGGAGTTAGAAGGGGTGTACAAACTTTTGACTGGTAGTATACATTATAGATGTTTGTCCAATTATGAATAAAATGGTTGCACGTTGGTATAATAATTACCGTCGCCCTGCACCTCCAGGCTCTGGGCCTTGAGGTCTGTGTGCATTGGATTTCTCATAGTCATGTGCTTGGTGGGTTTCCTCAGGGTTCTCCGGTTTCCCAGTTTCCACAGTCCAAAGACTTGCAGATTCTGCTAACTGCCGTTCCTAAAGCGCCTGTAATGTGTTTATGTTGACTAGAGGACCTACCATGGTTGTAAAATGAGAATAAAGACAATAGTAACCACCACTGGCCTCCATCCTCCATAGTTGACTGACTATCCTGACGGATAGCAACCCATTCTTTCATAATCACTTCTTGGAGTTTGTCAGAATTAGTGGGCTTTTGTTTGTCCACCCGCCTCTTGAGGATTGACTACAAGTTCTCAATGGGATTAAGATCTGGGGAGTTTCCAGGTCATGGAGCCAAAATTTCAACGTTTTGGTCCCCGAGCCACTTAGTTCTCACTTTTGCCTCATGGCACGGTGCTCCATCGTGCTGGAAAATGCATTGTTCTTCACCAAACTGTTGTTGGATTGTTGGAAGAAGTTGCTGTTGGAGGGTGTTTTGGTACCATTCTTTATTCATGGCTGTGTTTTTGGGCAAAATTGTGAGTGAGCCCACTCCCTTGGATGAGAAGCAACCCCACACATGAATGGTCTCAGGATGCTTTACTGTTGGCATGACACAGGACTGATGGTAGCGTCACCTTTTCTTCTCCGGACGAGCCTTTTTCCAGATGCCCCAAACAATCGGAAAGAGGCTTCATCCGAGAATATGACTTTGCCCCAGTCCTCAGCAGTCCATTCGCCATACTTTTTGCAGAAGATCAATCTGTCCCTGATGTTTTTTTTTGGAGAGAAGTGGCTTCTTTGCTGCCCTTCTTGACACCAGGCCATCTTCCAAAAGTCTTGGCCTCACTGTGTGTGCAGATGCGCTCACACCTGCCTGCTGCCATTCCTGAGCAGCTCTGCACTGGTGGCACTCCGATCCCGCAGCTGAATCCTCTTTAGGAGACGATCCTGGCGCTTGCTGGACTTTCTTGGACGCCCTGAAGCCTTCTTAACAAGAATTGAACCTCTTTCCTTGAAGTTCTTGATGATCCTATAAATTGTTGATTTAGGTACAATCTTAGTAGCCACAATATCCTTGCCTGTGAAGCCATTTTTATGCAACGCAATGATGGCTGCACGCGTTTCTTTGCAGGTCACCATGGTTAACAATGAAAGAACAATGATTTCAAGCATCGTCCTCCTTTTAACATGTCAAGTCTTCCATTCTAACCCAATCCGCCTGACATAATGATCTCCAGCCTTGTGCTCGTCAACGTTCTCACCTGAGTTAACAAGACGATTACTGAAATGATCTCCTTTAATGACAGCAATGAAATGCAGTGGAAAGTTTTTTTTTTTTTGGCATTAAGTTAATTTTCATGGCAAAGAAGGACTATGCAATTCATCTGATCACTCTTCATAACATTCTGGAGTTTATGCAAATTGCTATTATAAAAACTTAAGCAGCAACTTTTCCAATTTCCAATATTTATGCAATTCCCAAAACTTTTGGCCACGACTGTAGATTAAAAATAATTTATCTCCCTCTGCTGTTTGTAAGCAGAACTGCAGCTGCAAGGAAACCAGCAGATGCTTTGGTTACAAATGAAGCATTCATTTCCAGCCTGGAATACATCGATTAGAAATGCAAACCCCTAAGTGCCTCATATTAGGGGTTAGGCAGCATGGTGGCTTAGTGATTAGAACTGTCACCT
The DNA here is from genome assembly GCA_013621035.1 of Clarias magur. Classification (NCBI taxonomy): domain Eukaryota; kingdom Metazoa; phylum Chordata; class Actinopteri; order Siluriformes; family Clariidae; genus Clarias; species Clarias magur. The sequence continues at coordinate 100,498 of QNUK01000965.1, read as the reverse complement.
TGCACCTCCAGGTTCTGGGTTTGATTCCCCCCTCGGGTCTGTGTGTATGGACTGAGTCTATCAAGTGGATATCTTACTGTATGTATGTTCAATACTTGTTTTTAACTTCAATAATTACTTTTTAAATAGCTTTTAATACTGCGTCCAAATGTTGTTGCATATTTTAAATGATATTTTCATTCCTTAAGAGAAAACAAGTGATACAACCCTACCGGCCCTATTTTAAAAAGTAATTGTGCTAAATCATGAATGTTGACTTGGAATGACAAGAAGAACGAGTCATCAAGGAGCTCATGAAAAAAACCCAGAGGAACATCTAAAGACCTGCAGGCTTCACTCGACTCAGTTAAGGTCAGTTTTCATGATTCATCAATAAGAAAAAAAAGAGACTGGGGGGCAGAAATGGCATCATGGGAGAGTTCCATGGTGAAAGCCACCGCTGACCAAAAAGATCTCAAAAAGATTGTCTCTTATTGTCGGAAAAAACATCTTGATTATCCTGGGCAAACATCTCTGGACTGTTCTGTTACTGTTCTGTATCTGATGTAAAACTACCACAGCTTACCAACAGTAAAACATGGTGGTGGTAGTGTGATAGTGTGATGTTGATTGCAGGTTTGATCTGTTATAACCATCTATTTGGTTTAGGGGCAATTACTTTTTCACATAGTTCCAGGCAGGTTTGGACAGCTTTTTTCCCTAAATAAATTAAATAATCATTATAAAAATGTAACATTACATCATCTCAATCATTTAATCACATCAATTATGCAACCCCCCCCAAATAAATAAATAAATAAAACTTTCACAGCACTGTAAGGTTGTATACATTAAGAAAGCTTGATCCCTACATCAGTTCATTAATTTATCACATTAATTAATATTTTTAATGCCTCAGGAACATTACATTTAATAAAAAAATTACCTAATTGCCATTGTATTCCACTAGGGGGTGCTGAAGAGCCACAGAAACAATTTACACTGTATATACACGCGTTCATAAAATAAAATGTTATTTTAAATTTTAAATTTGAGACTTGTATTTTTCAAATACATTCACGTAATGCCTTCTTTTATTTCCTATTTACTTTATTTTTTATACAAAAATATTCCTTTTCCCTTTCATTCTGCCTTTTGCATCCGTTGCGTCTGCGTTTTTTAAAATACCTTTTTAGTCATCTGGCGCCCTCTGTTGTATAATATAAGAATTACACCGATCACTGCAGGTTAAAGGAGAGTCTCAGTCCAATTCTTCTCACAATAAACCCTAAAGTGGTTGTGGAAGTTTCCCCAGTGTATCTGTCATGTGTTTGCTTACACAACCATTTCTATTGCATATATATATTTATATCTCTCTCAACTATTAGGATCATGGAGCAGATCCTGTGTGTACATCAGAAACGTGTGCTGAGAAAACGAGCAAAAGAAAAGCTCAGCCTTTTTTCAGCTCTTATATCGTTAAACCGAACTGAGCTAAGGGATAAACTTAAGAACTGTGTTCGATATCCAAGAGAAACAGTGTTTCTGAAACCCCGCATCCTTGCTAGCTTGCATCGCGCACTGGAACTCCAGTGAGGATCGAAAGACAACAATCGCGGCATGGTGAATTCTGTTAAACCAGCTGGATTAAACACCTTTGTGCTCGGTCTCAGAACTACATTTCTATTTTCTTGTTGTTTCCCCCCCCCCCCTTTACTGTCGTGAATCCCTTAATACCATTCTTATCAGCAAACCAGAAATCCAGTCTCTATCTCTGACTCCTGCACAGGAAGATCTTTTTTTCCTTTCCTTCAGATGTGCCAGTTCTGTTTAATCCCGCTTTGAAATAGAATGAGGTCCTCTCTCCCTCCCTCAGATCCCTTAATCCTACCTTTGACCTGCCCTCCTGTATATCGCTGTTCTTCTTCTTCTTCTTCTTCTTCTTCTTTTTTTTTTTTACCTTGTCTCTGCAATATTCTGTCTGTCCTACAACTACAGTACAGGGTAACCACAAGACAAAATATGGATTTAAATCTTATTTTTAAAACTTTAATACTAAATCAATTTGTAACATATATTTGTAGACAAAGGTCTTAATGTATAAACCATCTCAGACAATGTTTATTTCCACATTATTATTCTTATTCTTATTATTAATAATAATAATAATAATAATAATAAGAAGAAGAATTTGTGGCGATTCCATCAAAGACTAAATATCATGCAGACTATCTAATCCATACAACAACCTGACACAACCCTTCCACTTTATCCGGGTTTGGGACCGGCACTGTATACAGTGGCTGGGGTTTGGGCATTGGGTGGGAATCAAACCCGAGCCTTTCACTAGGTGGGAAAGAAACCTACCACCAGTAAGCAAGTATGCTTTCAAAAACAAACAAACAAACAAACAAACAAACAAACAAATGACCCATCAGTCTCAAGTAGTACTCGTGCAGTTTTATAAGGAAATTAGAAAGTTTTACTCAGCATCTTGCAGTTCGTCTGAGGACTTGGACTGTCTTTTTGGCATACAGAACCTGACACCTTCCAACTGTGTGTGTGTGTGTGTGTGTTTCTTGTCTGAAAATATATAATGTGCTGCTTTCTTCCTTTCCGGGAATTAAATTTTATATAACATGTAATTTCTTTTTTGATGGATTACTCATATTTGGAAACCATTGATGTTTTTGTACTGACTAAATAAAAAAGTCCTAAAATAAATAAATCCATAGAAAAATTTGTACGAAAAAACACAGGGTGCCTAAAACTTTTTCACGGTACTGTTTATTATCTCACACATAATTATATTTTATAACGTAATAAATAATTTCTTGTTCTGTACTGTTAAAAAAAAAAAATCACAAATTTCTTTTATATTCAGCAAATATAACAAAGACAATTAAATGATAGTTCGTTCATATTTTATTGATGTATAAACACAAGAGATTAATGTATTTATCTCAAAGTGCAATAATAATAATAATAATAATAATAATAATAATATAGTCTTCATCTGACTATGTTTTTTTCTTTTACAAAAACAATTACTGGTCATAATAATTTTTTTTATATATATATATATAAATGTAATTGTAATGTGTCTCCTTCTGCATTTCTGATGTCTCACTGGAAAAGAAAAAATTTGATAAAAGCACTTTTTTGTCCATTATGTTGCCCAGTGCCATCTGGGGCAAATTTGCCATACGATGTTGATTTTGCTCTGGTGAAGCCCACTGTGGATGGTGCACAGAAGTAACCATCCACACATCTTGTCACAATGGATTCATGTGCACCAATAAGCATCTTGTCTAAAACACAAATTTTACAAATATTATATTACTGTATAAAGTGCTTCTGGGAGCATTTCTTTTCAACTCCATCTGGTTCAACGCTTCACCTTAAGCATGTGTCTCATACTGGAGCCGTGTTCTTTAACCACTAACTGCCTCCGTACTACATACTATCCCATAGACACCCAGGACTTACCCATGGTGACATGCATGTGACCATCTGGACGTCAGAATCAGAGCTAGTATTACCTCAAGTAGCAAAGAAGAGTTTTAAGATGAGTAAATCCTGGCTTTACTGTCACAGGGACACAGTGTGCGCCAGGTTCCTTCCATCCTTAAAATTTCAAAGACAGCAGTATAAAAGAACAAGGTCAAGCCGCAGACACTGGGGACAACAAAGCTACAGACTGGCAGAGGGCGAAAAAAGCAATCTTAAAGTCTTATTCATTTAACTTTAAAAACCATCTCAGAGCACGTTTTGGAAAAGTGACACTTATTGCCACATTATTATTAAGAATAATTTACACATCACAAATCATGAATATAAAATAATATAATATAATATAATATAATATAATATAATATATAATATAATATAATGTAATATGCGTGCATTAAATCTTTTTTCGCCCCTTGCTCACTCTGAAGGCTCACTAGGTAGGTGGCCTCCCCTTCTGCAGGTGTATTAAAGGGCGGGGCTACTCGATTGGGCACAGCTGGCACTGGATGATTGTTTATGGATCTCGGGTTCGCGCCGCTCTATAAAAGCAGTGCGGAGTGCGGAATGCGGATGTGTGGAGAACGTGTGGCGGACGCTAAATGCGAGAGCGCCATGTGAGCAGGGTGATGTGATGCCCCGTGTGCCAGGGACGTTAAAGGCGCAGTATGGGGACAACGACCAAACGGCCTGCACTTCCATTTTCGGCCAAAGGGCCAGGTTTTCGCGAAAAAAGAGGCAGCTGCGTTCACGGTTAAGGCACCCATTCCCAGCCAGGGAAGCTGTCCAGATGTCGGATGTCACCAGGACTTACGCCTGAGGCCGGTCCACTGCTGTGGACAACCTTCACTATTTAGCCGCTGAAGAGGAAAATTCCACTGCATTCACCGCTAAGGCCTTGGATATCACGGGGACTCATGCCCTCATTCCTGAAGCCGCGCTAATGGAGAGCTGGACAGGGCACAACTGCAAAAGTCACGTTTGAGAGCAGGCAGGAGCCGCTGGCCACACGGGTCCACGCTGCCACTTTTTTATGGCATACATTTCATTTGGTGTTGGAATACTGATGTTTGAAAAAAAACTAATTTTTTTTTTTTTTTTTTTTTTTACCAATGTAAAAATAAAATAAAAGATTTCACATTTCGTCAATCCCTCATTTTTAATTAGAGCCAAAAATAACCAAGTTTCTTAGACAAATAAGACAATTAAGCAGCAGATGCTGGGGACAACAATGCTACAGACTGGCAGAGAGGGAAAAAAAACAATCTGTTCTGACAGGGATCAGCACAAACTCATTCCCATGTCACTTGTCAACTATAGGAAGACATCGAGCAACCTTCAGGCACAGCGACAAGCTGAAGCTAAGGGTGAGGTGCATGGCAAGGATGGTTCGAAATAGGCTCTTATTCATGCTAAGCCTGAAAAAACATCATCAATAAGAAGCAAAGAGGATCCAGGTTGAGGTTTGCAAAAGACCACTGGAACTGAACTGTAGAGAACTAGAGTGAGGTCATCTTTTCTAATGAGTCCAATTTCCATCTTTGGCCAACGAAGACCTGGAGAGGCGTACAAGCTACAAGCTACAGTGTCACCTGTGAAATATGGAGGAGTATAGGTGATGATCTGGTGGTGCTTCAGCAAGGCTGGAATCAGGCAGGTTTATCTTTGTGAAGAACACATGAATCAAGCCAAGTACAAGCTTCTCCTGGAAGAACATTTGCGTCCTTCTGGTCTGGCGATGTGCACTAACCATGAGGATTGTTTTTTTCCCCCCAACAGGATTGTTTGTTTTTTTTTCTTTCCCATGCTGCACAGCCAGGTCGATCAATTTCTGGATGCAGAAATGCAAGCTCAAGACCCTATCATGGTCAGCCCAATCTCCAGATATGAACCCGGAAAGCAAAGCTCCGGAGTGTGGAAGGAAGACCGTGGTTACGAGCCATCTAACAAATCTGAGCTGCTGGAACTATTTGTGCTAAGCGTGGTGTAAAGTTACTCAACAGCAACATGAAAGACTGCTGGAGAGCACATGGTGATTGCAAAATCACTAAGTACAGGTTTCTGAATGTTCCTTACTCCATCACACTGAGCAATGTTCCCACTACGTCCACAAAATACTGAGCGAATGCAATGAGCACTCTTGTGGGTACCTGAAAAGAGACTAGGAAGCAGAATGGATTTGGTAAATGCACATTGTTACATTTTGACCCGTTCCTACTGTGAACTTTTCTGTGAAGCAATGGGAAGTTCATGGTCTTCGTCAGAGTTTGTTAAAACATCAATTGCATATTGTTTAAAATGAATCTGATCTTGTTTTCTTCGCAAACACTGCGTCACCCTTTTTGCTATGTTTATGTGTCGTCTTCATTTATTAACTGTCAGACACCCTGGAGGCCTGGATCCTCTACCAGGAGACTTTGGCTTCAGGGTACCAAACCGTTGCAGGGCACACATACTGTACAACGGGCAATTTTGGGAACGCCAATCAGCCCGAATCTACATATCTTTGGGAGGAAACCAGAGTACTCGGAGGAAACGCACCAAGCACGAGGAGAACATGCAGATTCGAACACACAGCACACACTCGATGCGGAACTCAAACCCACGACCCTGGAAGTCTGAGACCACAGTGCTAACCACTATACCACTGTGCCACCTCCAATTATTTGTCACAATGCTATTGGAAATATTTTATTTACAATATTTTATTTGGAATTTAGGAGGAATTTCCCGAACAGTTTATAGAATAAAACAAAACTGTTTATTTTACCAAAACACACACCTATAAAACTGACCTTGTGTGAGAGTGTGTAATCATCAAATTGGTGAATTGTTTAGTTTCAGATCTGCTTGGCTTTTTCATCTTCGGAAAGGCTCATCGAGGACCTCTCTCTCCTCCACTGACTTTCTCTCTCTCTCTTTCCCACTGACTCTCTCTCTCCCTCTCTCTCCTCCACTGACTCTCTCTCTCTCTTTCCCACTCTCTCTCTCTCCCACTGACTCTCTCTCTCTCTTTCCCACTGACTCTCTCTCTCCCTCTCTCTCCTCCACTGACTCTCTCTCTCTCTCTTTCCCACTGACTCTCTCTCTCCCTCTCTCTCCTCCACTGACTCTCTCTCCCACTGACTCTCTCTCTCTCTCTTTCCCACTGACTCTCTCTCTCCCTCTCTCTCCTCCACTGACTCTCTCTCTCCCTCTCTCTCCCACTGACTCTCTCTCTCTCTTTCCCACTGACTCTCTCTCCCTCTCTCTTTCCCACTGACTCTCTCTCTCCCTCTCTCTCTCTCTCTCTCCCCCACTGACTCTCTCTCTCCCTCTCTCTCTCTCTCCCCCACTGACTCTCTCTCTCCCTCTCTCTCTCCCCCACTGACTCTCTCTCTCTCTCTCTCTTTCCCACTGTCTCTCTCTCCCTCTCTCTCTCTCCCCCACTGACTCTCTCTCTCTCTTTCCCACTGACTCTCTCTCTCCCCCACTGACTCTCTCTCTCTCTCTCTTTCCCACTGACTCTCTCTCTCTCTCTCTCCCTCTCTCTCTCTCCCCCACTGACTCTCTCTCCCTCTCTCTTTCCCACTGACTCTCTCTACCTCTCTCTCTCTCTCTTTCCCACTGACTCTCTCTCTCTCTCTCTCTCTCTCTCTCTCTCTCTTTCCCACTGTCTCTCTCTCCCTCTCTCTCTCTCCCACTGACTCTCTCTCTCTTTCCCACTGACTCTCTCTCTCTCTCTCTCCCCCACTGACTCTCTCTCCCTCTCTCTTTCCCACTGACTCTCTCTACCTCTCTCTCTTTCCCACTGACTCTCTCTCTCTCTCTCTCTCTCTCTCTCTCTCTCTCTCTCTCACTTTCCCTCCTTCTCTCTCTCTCTACCTCTTTCTCTTTCTCTCCCCCCTCCCTCTCTCTCTCTCTCTCTTTCCCACTGTCTCTCTCTCTCACTCTCTTTCCCTCCATCTCTTTCTCTCCCCCTCTCTCCCTCCCTGTCTTCTTCTCTATCACTCACTCTCTCTCTCTCTCACTCCCTCTCTCTCTATCTTTCACTCTCTCGACTTCTCACAGTAAAATCAAATCACTACAGGAGTTGATTTATTATGTGATTGTACATGTATCTACCTTTTGTCCAACATGGTTAGCTTTTTTGTTGTTTCACTTAACTCAGTCTGCTCACGCGAAAGGTAAAATTCCTGCCTTTATTTATTTCACGCATTCATGTAAATATTCATTTACCTATTTATTTACTTCTTCATGTGTCAATAAGGTAGACAGACCATGAATGTTCAAAATAAAAGGCACATAAAAGTCAAAAAGTCAAAGTCTTTTCCCCCCCCCCCCCTCCTTCTCTCTCGCGCCCTCAGTTCAGTTCAGCGCGTGCTTTATTGGCACTCATCCCCCCTCCATCCCCCCGCCCCCCCCACAATGATTCGAGATTCGAGATTGAAAGGTGTTTTATTGGCGTCACAAATATTTACATTCGCATTGCCAAAGCTTAGAAATAAGTCGCAAGGAAATAAAGAGAGAGAGAGAGAGAACAAGAACAGAGCGGTATGAAAAGAGAGTAATAATAAATAAAGGTATATAATAATAGGCGTACAGAAATGTAAGTTCTGCAGTCATATATATATATATAAGTGACTCTCGTGAACATCATTATTATTATTTTTAATTTTAAATATATATTTTTATGAATGTACAGCAAGGTTATTAAATGAATAAAGAAATAAATCATCTCTACCCCGCCCCCCCCCACTTCCCCCCTCCCCCCTCCGGGTTTCGGCCGCGCTCGCGCTGCGCTCGGCTCTCTCCGGCTCCATCATCATTCCTCGGGTGTCCGTGGCGGCTGAAGCCCTGCTCGCTGCTGGTGCGCGCGCGGAGCCGCAGAGGATCCGGAGCAGACCGGAGAAGCGCCGCCGTCTCTGCGTCTCTGTCCTCTCTACACCTCTCCTCCGTCCTCTCCCCGTCTTACAACAACCGTCGTTTTTGAATTTGTTCTCCCCTCCTTCCTTTTCTTTTCTTTTCTTTTTTCTTTTCTGATTTTATCATTTCAATCATCATGAATCGAGGCGCAGTTTTGTGAGCGCGCGAGCGACGACAGGATCGGACCGGAGGAGGGACCGGGGGGAGAAGAAGAAGAAAAAGAGGAAAAAAAAAAAAACCAGGAGACGATGATGAATTTGTCGGGTTTTCTGTTTGTACCCGCGTTATGGGGACTCGCTCTCGGCGGATCACCCAGCGTCCAAATCGGTGAGCATCACCTCCTGTGTGTGTGTGTGTGTGTGTGTGTGTGTATATGTATATATAAATCTGTATCTGTTATTTGTATGATGATGATGATGATGAAGATGTACAAAGCCTATTCTGATTTAGGATTTAATCCTCCATCACTAGAAAGAAACAGTTTTCCCCCCCTTCCTTCCTTCCTTCCTTATTTGTACTCCCTTTTATTCTGCTCATCTATAATAACTGTGTGTATAATAAATGCCCGGTCCTCTCGCTGTCTCTGTCTCTCTCTGATGCCCTCAGGCGGCCTGTTCCCGCGCGGTGCGGATCAGGAGTACAGCGCGTTTCGGGTCGGGATGGTGCAGTTCGGCACGGCTGAGTTCCGCCTCACGCCGCACATCGACAACCTGGAGGTGGCCAACAGCTTCGCCATCACCAACTGCTGTAAGTCTGCGGCTGACCCTTTTCAATCCTGACCCCTCCTGGTGCAGGGGTATTCATTCATTCATTCACTCACTCACTCGCTCACGTGGCCTGGAGGATTTTACGCGCATAAATATTTTACGCACTGAGACTGCATGCGCATTTTTTCCCCCTTCCTCTCCAAAACCTTTCCTTTAAAATCTATCTCTTTATAATAATAATAATAATAATAATAATAATAATCCTATATATATATATGTATATAAAAAAAAAATAAAAATCCTGGACTGTCTGGTGGACAGGATGATTTGCTCCATGGAGAATCCAGCATCCTCAGGTTTGTTAATCGTGTCCTACCCGGACGCGCCTGTAGAGGGCGCAACCTAGCCGCGTTATCAATTAACACCGTGTTTATTCGCACAGCCGCCTCCGTGCTAACCAGAGGAACATATTGGGCCATGTGGAGGTGTTGGAGAAGCGTGGGCTAGACCGCAGCTGCCATCCCAAATGCCTGCCTATGGCATGTTGCACGCTGCACATTTCGGGTGATACCCAGATCCCCACTCCGAGCGCTCATTGGAGAGACGGAGAGAGGGAGGGAGGGATGGAGGGAGGGAGGGAGGGAGGAGACAGGGGGTGGGGGGGGTATGGGGGGGACGCTTGGGATCGGCCTTCTTTTTTTGGCGTTGTGTGATAATTGCCGTGCGAGCAAGTCAGATTTGGTTTCCATGGTAACACTGGATGAGACCGCAGCCCTGTTTTTTTTTTCTTTTTTTTTTGTGCAGAGTATAGACAGGACCGAAGTATATGAATATGAAAATGCTGAGCAGAAGATTTGAAAGACGTAGGTGCATTCCTGGGAGATATATATATATATTTTTCAGTGGTGTTTAAACCAGAAATCCAGTTCGGATCGTAGGTTTTCACGATCGTTCCAGATTTACGAACAAAATACGCGTAACATCCATAAATGATATCAGCACGGTTTAGACCAGCTAATCTGTTGAGACAGTAAAAGGAAGTAGAGTAAGTGTATGTCTGTTTGACATGACATGCTGCAATGGCTGCGCTGCGCTGTTGGTTTGGCTTTTGGGCGATCTTTTGTTAAAAACGTCTTTTGCTTTTTTTGAACATGAATGTAAAATGCTTATATGTTTAGAAGTATGAAAAAAATGTGCGTTACGCTAGTTAGACAGAGCACATATTGGAGGAGTTGAAATCTGGTTAGTGGAAACATTTACGAAACATTTATTTTGACAAGATTAAAAAATGTCGCCAAAAGTCATTATGTTGACGTGATGTTTTATTACATAATTATAAATCAATCAAGAAACAAAGATTTTATGGGAAATACAATTCATTGCAGTACAAATTGCCAGTTTTGAAGCAATATTCCAACATAATAGAATAGATAGATACTGTAGACTTATAGCTAATCAGTTGTGACAGTGAAAGGAAGAAGAGGAAGTGCTATAAACATACAGACATACAGACATACAGTATATACAGTATGACGCGCTGCAATGGCTGAGCTGCGGTGTTGGTTTGTAAGAGTTAGAGAACACATTAATCTTTCAAGGACTCTTCTTTAAAAAAAAAACGTGTTTTTTTTTGTGATACTTTATTATGATTTATAATTATAATAAATATAATGTTAATCAGTTCATAAGTATGACAAGAAATTAGCTTTGCGCTAGTTATTAAGCAGTGTAAATCTAGTAGGAGTTGTAATCTGGTTGGGTGAAAAACATTTACAGAACGTTTAATTCTACAAGATTGATAAATGACGCTAAAGTGTCATTATGTTCTCCGAATGTTTTATTACATAATTGGAAATCAATCAAAAATCAAAGATTTAATGGGGAATACAATACAATACAGTACAAACGGATATATTTTTTAAAGCAATATTATATTGTAATAAATAGATAGATAGAGTACTTTATTAAAACTTAAAAGTAAAAATCACAATGAGAAAAGTGTAAAGATTTTAAAGGTGGGAATAATAATAATAATAATAATAATAATAATAATAATAAAAATATATTTCAGATTCAGGTGGGAATTTGAAAAACTGCACATTAAGGTGCATTAATGCGGTAAAATCATTATAAAATAAAACAGATTTACTGTTTCTATGGACATGTACGTGATGATTGTATATATAGTTGGAAGTTGTTATATGAATAAAAACAGAGAATGTAAGTACATGGCCATATCAGTGCCGAACAAAGGACTATATATGACTGTATTCATAAGGAATAATTATAACTTATAAACCACACTTAGGCATGTTTAAATCAAGAACGAAGTAGCCACTTATAAAACCTGTTTGTGGGGGAACAAAAAAGGAAAAACGTCACATTTCTGTCTTATACAACTAGCTATGTTTTCTATAGGCTTGAAATCGACATCTTTGCTAACCAATCTGTTATACAATATAAAAAAATAAATGAGTACCCTAGTTTTTCAACTGATTCCAGAGTCGCCGCTGCTTCTGACTGACCTGACATGAAGTTGAGCTCGTGTTACATCACATTTTGGCTTACAGCTCAAATTCAGAGTTAATCTTTAATCATTTTGCCCACACACCTTGTCTTCATTCGTTTATTCCTGTCCCTGTTTTTATGCACTTTTATAAAAGCACTTGCGAGACAGACGTCTCCTATTTCCTACAGTACGCCGTGGTCTTTAGGGAGTTGTTACACTTCAGGGTCGGGGTGCCGGGCGACGGAAACCGATATCTCATGGGACGTGGTTTAGCCTACTCATTCATATTTAACGCATAAGGTCTAGAAACCCTGTTGAAAACGGTGCTCGGGGGTACAACCTATCGCGGTGCATTGTGGGATTCCTTGAGCACGGTGGATATCCTAGGAATATGACGGCGAGTTTTAAACCCAGCTCGCTGAACATTCCGGTGTGAAGAATAACTGTTCTTAAACCAAGCTTGGCACTGGCGACTCTACAGTACACAGTACACCAATCCTAAATACATTTCCTTACGGAAAATGTAAAAACAAACAGCAAACAAACAAAATAAAACAAGTTGTTGCCATGGAAACGATCACGGATCAGAAACAGTGCTGTTAACCCGCGGCTGTTGGAGAAAATCGATCGACCGCTTCTTGACCAAAACAAGATCGAGATTTCAACAGCGCTGATCCTGGAACACGCCTATATCTATATGTGCGGTTTAATCATATAGATTTGCATTGAAGGACTGCGGCTCTGGCGTGCGAGATCCACTGCACCATGTCCTTATACTGCACTGACTGTTAGTTCTAATTAACGTGAATGGCACTCACACACACACACACACACACACACACACACACACACACACACGCACATTAGTGCTTACAATAGCTATGAAGTACATATTCATATTCATTTTTATCAGTATGAAGTGAACAGATGAGGAGGTGAAAGAATGAGCCGGACGGACTAAAACACTAAAGCGCCGCTGCATCGCTCGGGTTTGGATACGAGCGAATACTTCAACGGAATTATGAGTAATATAGCCCGACGTTAGCCGGTTTCATTATGGCATATATAACGGACACGCACTTCAAAACATAAAAGGCTTTTTAACTTTGCTTTATGGAATATTTTTCATTCGTCTTCGTCGCCATAGCAACACCGGTCCGCATGCGTATCACGTTATACGCCGTTTGACATTAAAGCGTCGTAGCGGTTCATCGTCTAACATCTGTTTTCCCCTGTTATCCATTACCGTAATATAAATAACGCTTGTCAGAGATGCTATTCTGCCCACACACACACACACACACACACACATATACACACACATGCTATTAAAGGCACCTGCTGCTGTTTCACATCGCTATCATTCGTTATACCAAAGCACCTCGTGTTTTATTCCGCTACAGCGCACGAATCATGCGTCTTTCTGATAAGACGAGCTTCGTGTTTCATATTTCATCGTAAAAATAAAAATAAACACGTGATTGTGGTAAGACTCGGTTCATATCTCCGCATCTCGAAATAACTCGACTTGCCGGAAACCGCAACTTAATATTAAAGAGATAAAGTTCTTGGATTTCTTATCCGATATTAGATATCAGACGCACATCCGGTAGCACTTTTAAGGAGTACTGCCTCGAAGGTAAAGTCGCTTTCATTTGCAGCCTGGTTATATTTGAATACGGTCTGCTGCTGTAATCATAAAGACAGGCTTATGCTCACCCCAGGACATTCACACACACATGGGATCGGTGATAAAAAGTGGTGAAAAAAGGGAATTTTTAGACCAGATCATTCAACATCATTATAACACTAGATGCTTCATTTTTTTTTGTTAATATCCATAAACATTTATATTTTCATGTGTTAAATAGAAACACATTTGCTAAATACAATTTACAAGTACTGTAGTGTCCGTTACTTAAAAAAAAAAAATTCAAATGAGCTTTCAACGAGCTTAACTGTCATTCCGGTCTAAGTTTCGCTTGAAAAGACATCAACCTGAAAAAGTGCATTATTCTAAAAATGCTAAATTGTTAAGCTATCGCGACATGGATTTTCACCTGGTTACGGACACTACATATTTAAAAGAACATTTAAAAAAAAAGTTTTTACCAAAAAATAAGTAAAATAAAAAAAAATTAAGCAAAAGCTTTTGCAGGTCATATGTTTCTAGAAGCGTATACCAATTTTTGTATCAATACATATAAAGAAATGTGAATAATTTGCATTTGAAATGATTCCGTTTGAAGCGAGACGCCGTTTTTGAGCCACATTTAAAATAAAGGCTGAAGTGAGCACCTTAAAATGTTGTACGGAAGCAAGATCATGTCGTCTAAACTCCAGCAATAGCTTCTTAGGTACAACATTTTCTGTACTATACGTTTCACATCAGCAGCAGCACAGTGTTTTGGCCGATCAGACCTGCTTTAAACACACTCATCACTGTTACAGCACCTATTGCTCAAACAGCTCAAACAGCCTCTTTTCGGTAACGAGACTGAGCACATACAGTATGCTGTTTAACATACTGCAAAAGTTGACGCCGTACATGCTGCAGTACACAGTCCCACAATCTATGTGTGTGTGTGTGTGTGTGTGTGTGTGTGTGTGTGTGTGTGTGTGCGTATGTGTCCCATCACATAAATATTCACACCGATCCATGCGGACGATTTATTACCAAAGACAGGATGAGAAACGAGCGAGTGTGCACTTACTCTTTCACCGACAGCCTCCCAGGCCCAACAATCAGCAATCACCTTGAGAGACCGAGCGAGGGAGGTGAAAAAGAGACGGAGAGGAAGAGAGAACGAAAGAGGGAAAGGGAGGGGAAAAAATATGAGCGATATGAGGTTCAGGTCGAGGGAATGAGTCCGTTAAGTGGGCGGTGGGCAGTGTGTGGTGTGCGGCTGAGTAAAGAGGGAGAAAAAAAAGGAACAACTGGATGTATAAAGGCCAGTCCTCTCGAACGTGGTGGGAAAACCAATCATATAGACCGGGATTTCTTTTTCAGCCATGCCGCGGAGGTCAATACAAATCGAAAACACTTGGACCGTAGTGCTTTTGAGTTCTCCGACCTGATTGGTCAGGAGGTGCTGATTTATTTTCCGTAGCAACAACATGCTAATTATAGCGTAAACCCTAATCGAAAAAAACCCCAAGCGAACGTCAATCCGCCAAAATTTGGACTACGTCTGAGGCAAAAACTGAATTTCCCGCCTTTTTTTTTCTTGTTTTTTTCCCAGTTTTTCGACAAACACTTGGTTGAAGTGCGCGGCGTTAGCTTTAATTACAAGGTATTTCCTCTGTAGCAGATAAATGATGTAGCCCTTTTCTCAGGAATCCAGTCAAGCGTACAGTATATGACTGCTGAAATTAGCATAATCTTAAACCGGGCGTGTTTGGGGGGCTTAGCCGAAAATCCCTGGCGGTGGACGGAAGCCAGGAGGCTGTGACCTGTAGATACCGTCGCTTTTGTATTAGATGCTCCGTCAGCCTAAAACCGGAGGTTTTTTTTTATTATTATTATTTTTTTTAGTTCCTGCTTGTTTATGCCCGCAGTGTTGTCTTCGGTGGATTTTACCTGCTGGCAGACGTCTCACACATGACGGAGCAGGCTTTTGAGTGATGAACAGTTTCCTGTTTTAAACAGGAAAAAAAAATTTTTTTCGCCCCTTATCCTTATCCTGGAGTTATTCAAACTGTATTTGTTTTTTGTTTTTTTGTACTGTACCTATGTTGTACCTGCTGAGATGTTGAACCCATCATAAGAAGATTATATTCAATCATTTCAAGGGTGCAATTCATTTTGGTCATTTTATACATCAAGATGGGTCTCCAGTGTATGCCGCCCCCCTCCCCCCCCAAAAAAAAATTATAAAGAAATTAATTATTTTTCAGATTTTTTGTATTGGCCAGTACAAGACTAATATGACCTCATATTGTATAAGAAGCTTGCTTGCTGCTTAGCTCTGCACATCTCCATTCAGCTCTGATGGTGGGGCGTGGCTCGGCAGTATCTCATTTACATTGACATTGAAACAGGGCGTCTGGAAGAAGATGTCTGGAAGGAATATGAATTGAAGGTTGTGCATTGTGCTGCTGATTGGTTAACAGTGTTCATGCGACTTATTCGCTCATTTTGTGATGCTTTTGTTCCAACTGAAACTAGTAGATCTGTGTGATCAATATGATTTTGTAGCTAACCTCATCTTTCGTTGGTTGATTCGAATCACTGAATCAATTGATCGTTTTAGGGAGTTTTTTCTCCCCACCAATCGAAGTAAATCGATGGCGGCATGTTGGCTCAGGGTCTTCAGGGTCCAGGTTCGATTCCCGTCTCTGTGTGCATGGAGTTTGCACGTTCTCCCCGTGCTTGGTGGGTTTCCTCCAGGTACTCCGGTTTCCTCCCACAGTGCAATGTCCTGAAGATTGGGCTGACTGGGGTTCCCAAATTGCTTGTAGTGTGGGTGAAGGGTGTACCACGATTGTGTCCTACGTCTCCTGGAATAGGCTCCAGCCCCCACGACCATGTGTACAGGATAAAGCGGTATAGGCGATGAGTGAATTGAATCGATCAGTTTTCAAATTCAGAATGGATTCTTGCTTTCTAAATCATCTAGGTAAACTTCTTCTTTGTCTTTGGGCTGTGCCCTTTCAGGTGTCGCCACAGCGAACCACCTGCCTCCGTCCTCTGCATCCTTTTCTCTCACACCAACTACCTTCATGTCCTCTTTCACTACACCCTCCTCTAAATCTCCTCCTCCTCTACTTTTTCGACCAACAGTAGCCAAATTTCCATCGGCACCCTGTAGGTCAACAGCACCGGTGGCGATTGTTGTTAGCCCAGGAAGTCATGTTAATGATTCACATGATTGATTTGGCAAATGTTTTGTGTCGGATGCGTTTCCTGCCACAACCCTCAGCATTTATCCAGACTTGGGACTGGCACAAGAAGACACTGGATTGTGTGGATTGATTTAAGGCAAACTGTTCAATTTAAATTCTTTAAAAATATTTCAATACAAACCTCTTGCATCTTCTGCAAAATACTCATCATGTTGGTGCAATACTGCCACCTAATGGACTGGAGCAAGTTGCACAGCATTTCAATGTTGATTAAACCCTTTTCATAGTTCAAACCTTTTAAAAACTATAGTATATGTTGGAGAAAGTGTCTCATTTGTTCTTGTAAAAAATAAAACGCTCACTTGAATAATGTACAGTACGAAAAGGTATAAATATCGAAATATAATAATACGGAATATCCAGAATAAACTAATACACAAGACCAAATAGTTAAATAAAAAAAGGTCATTTTAAGCAGTTCAGGTGATAATTCTGGCATTTAAAAGCTAGCTTTTCAATGAAGTTTAAAATTGAAGTTTAGTTTTGGCCGTTTGTTAGTGTACTGTGGATGTTATTTTTAATCACATGCATGAACATACAGTAACTACTGCATAAAATGAAAGGTTTACCTGTTACCTAGTATCCAGTAAACCGTTCTTACAAATGAACAATATTAAAAAAAAATTTTTTTTTATGTTTTTGTTTTGGAAATGTGCTGGATATAAATGATTCAGTGGAGACACGGCTACGCCTCCATTTCTCTTGAAACGAGTCCATCGGGTCATGTGGAAGCTCCTGCCCTGGGTGTGAACTGTTCAAAGCCGCTGGTTTGCAATGCACCAAAAGGACACACTGATGCATCTCAAAAGCATGCAAATAACGGCGTGATTTCTTTCCCCTACATTTATCTAAAACAAATTATTTTAAAAATGAATAACCCACCCCGCCCCCCCAGCCATCCCCAGAGTGATGCCGGCTAGTGCGGTCAGTGAGAGATTCAAAGGAGCTTCAAAGGCTTTCTGCTTTGTACTCTGGCTTCATGTGCACTGCGTACAAATTGCTGCAGATGGGCAGAGAGCTCAGAGCCTGCGCGCACACACACACACACACACACGTACACCTGTAGTCATACATTATCTGTCTCTCTCTGCAATATCACCTAATTAGGGCAGCTAAGTTTACTACTCCCTCGGTCCAGCCGCTGAACAAACACAATTTAAACTGTTGTCACTGTACAGTATGTGTGTGTGTTTTGCTTCTGCCCTCCTCCGTTCCTGACGTTCCCTCTCTCTCTCTCTCTCTCTCTCTCTCTCGCTCTTCATCTATCTCTCTCTGTGTTTTACGAAGATAGTCTGAAGCACTTCTCAGATCTACAAGGACTCCACAAATCCACTTTATTCTGTATAATGAGCGAGCGAACAATGCCTCTTGAGTGGGCTCTTTTTCATAATCATACACACAAGCACGCACATACCCACAGACACTTAGTAATTCACCTGAGTGAGTGCGTCTCCATATTTAGATCCTCTGGAAGTTTGGGCCACAGGATATCAATCCGAGGCAACTTCGATTGTTATCGTCGGAACAACAGCGAAGATAAACAGATCGAAGGTATCGCACTAATGTTGCGAGACTCTTCTGTAGGGGTGTATATTTTTGTGCACTTTCCCTTTTCCAGTCATGAACAGGCTACAAATTATGATGCTTTTTTAAGCTCCCGTGTCAAAAAAAAGAAGAAAAAAAAAAAGGGAAATAATAACTTTGTGTATAATAACGCGCTTCTATTAAGGCACGCACCAGTTCTTAATACGCGCTCGTGTAGATTGGCTGGTGACTCAGCCGAAATCTGTGATTAACTGAGATACTCCTTACAGCATTCAGGCAAAAGGAAAATCAAAATATCTTGTGCATTTTTCATCGGAATGGATTTAACAGAGTGAAGTATATGCTGCTGCTTTAATTTCCATTGTAACAGTTCTCATGAAGCAAGATAGTCGAAAAAGCCTACGCAAGAACGTGGGTTAATATTGTCTCAACTCGGACAGGTTTTGGCATTTAAATCACGCTTGACTGGTATTAAGAGGCACACTGTATGCAAAGACATCCCCATTTCATTATGCCACCACCACCACCAGCCTGAACTGGCGACAAATGGCAGATTGTGTCCATGGTCTCCTTTCAAGCTGTTGCTGCAATCTGTAGCCTCAGGGCCGACAAGTTGTTCTCGTCAAAATGAGCTGTTTTGAGCATTGCATTCTGAGATGTTTTTTTTATTTTTTTTTTCTGTTGCAAGGTTTTTAAAGATTAGTTATTTCTGTCAACTGTTTTGCGTTAAAATCCCAGGATACGAGCACTTTCAGAAACAATCAAACGAGCCCAGTCTGCTCTGAGCATTAATATTGGTTCATTTGAACCGTTCTGGCGAGTCAGTGGCGAGAACATTTGGATTTGGAATTGCATGGTTTTCTGTAATAATTTGTCATAAAATGTTATCTGATCTTCATCTAAGTCTGCGTACTGACAAATATAATGCGCCAAAAATAATAACAAACAAAAAAACATTCTGATCTTTCATGTCTTTATTGAAGACACTCATTCAACATTCAAAATGGTAGTGGAAAAAGTAAGTGGACCCATGGAATCAATAACTGGTTCACCACCTCTCCAGCGGCAAGCAATAACCTCAACCAGGTTCCTGCTTCCTGTAGCTGTGGATCAGACCGGCTATCGTTCAGGAGGAATTATAGCCCATTCTTCCTGGCAGAACTGCTTTAGTTCAAGTCCCATGTGTATGGCTCTCCTGAAGTCATTCCATTGGGTTGAGGTCTAGGCTCTGACCTGGCCTCTCCAACAGGCAGATTTTGTTTTTCTGAAGCCGTTCTGTTGCATCACCCAACTTCTATAGTTTCAGCTGACATACAGACATTCTCACATTAACCTGAAGATTTTTTTTTTCTATATCCTCAATGACTGCAAGTTGACTAGGCCATGATACACCAGAGATGTTTTCACAGTCATATGCAGTGCCCCCTTTTTTTTAACGTCAGATGTACTGTAGTGCTGCAAGTTCTTTTCAAATAGTTCAATATTAGCTTCATCAGTGCACAAAGAATTTTACCGGTACCGCTGTGGAGTGTCAATGTGCTCTTTCACAAACTTCAGGCATGCAGCAATCCTCTTTTTAATAAGCAGTGGCTTCCTTTGTGGTGTCCTGCCATGGACACTCAATTGTCACTCTACTGTAGAATCATGAACACTGATGTTAGACAGTTCCAATGATGCCTTAAAATCTTTAACTGTCACTCTGTGGTCTTTCTTTACCTCGTTAATGAGTCTTCATTGTGCTTTTTGAGTCATTTTGACCAGGCGCCCATTTTTTAGTACAGTGGACACAGTCCCAAAGTGGCCTAGCAGTAGACTGGTGAATTTCTAAAGTCTTTAAAATCACTTTGTAACCCTTTCCAGCTTTATGTAAATCAACAGTTCTTGATCATACAGTAGAGTCTCTGAGAGCTCTTTTTGGTGATGGCTCACATAAGCATATACTTCTTGTGTGGAGCAAACTCAAAAAGTTTGAGTAGTTCTTATTGGTGAAAATGGGTCTAGACCACACCTAAACTCATTATCTTAACAACTCTCCAGGTTTTTTATCTGAGGTCAGGTCATTATATATATATATATATATATATATATATATATATATATATATGTGTGTGTACACTGCCTGGCAAAAAGAAATGACACCACTTGGATTTAACTAAACAAATAGTTGGGAGCCTCCCAATGGATAATTACTGCAGTGATTAAGATGGTTTGAGTTATTTAATCCTAACTGATTCAGTGCGTAGCTTCTCAATTCTTAAACAACCATGTCAGAAGACATATTCTGTGCTCATGGCAAAGATGTTTCAAAAGGATGAAATTATTGGCCTGCATAAAGCAAAGAAAACTACTAAGGAGATTGCTAAAATGGCTAAAACTGGGTTAAGAAGTGTAAAACGCATTATTAAAAGAATGCCGGTGAAGCATCAATCTTCAGGGAAGAAACATGTTTGGAAAAACATCCTGAATGAAGAGAACTCTGGGGATTGGGAGTAAACAGCTTTTGTTGCCTTAAGAAAATCGCTTATCAACGAGGGTAGGTGAAAATAAAAAAAAATCTATTTGCTAGAGAGTATAAAGAATGGACTTTGGAAAAAGGTCATGCAGTCTGATGAGTCCAGAGTTAACCTTTTCCAGAGTGATGGGTGCATCAGCCTAAGAAGAGAGGTGGATAAATTGATGCACCCATCATGCTTAGTGCCTACTGTGCGCCTGTGGGTGCTGTGTTATGATCTGGGGTCGCTTCTTGTGGTTAGATTTAGGTCCGGTAATGTAATGCGCCCCAAAAAAATCAACTGACGCCCTGAATATACCGAATGCTCAGCTTTTTCTCCATCAATAGATTTTTTTCTTTCCTGATAGCACAGTTACATTCCAAGTTGACAATGCCAGGACTCATCAGATCCAAATTGTGGTTCAGGGAGCATGAGGTATTATTTTCACACATGGATTGGACACCACAGAGGACAGACCTTAACCCTACTGAGAATCTTTGGGATGAGTTGGAAAAGGCTTCACATAGAGGCCCGACTCTCGTCATTGATATACAAGATCTTGGAGAGAGATTAATGCAAATCTGGACAGAGATAAATGTTGTGACATTAGCACATAAACCTTTGCATAAATTTGCATAACCTTAACAAAATTATGCCATGGCAGTTAGCATAGCATCATCATCATTTTTTTTTTTTTTTTTTTTTTGTGCATAGGGCAGTGTACTTTTTTTTGTGTTAGTTTTATTGTTAGCAGTGTTCACTTATCTGCATGTAACTTCCTGAACTGTATACTTCTTTTTCCAGTTTTTGATGTTACTTTGTTCTTCTAACCTAATACTGATCAACCTCTCATGTTTGCTAAACACAGTAACTCAACTTCACTTAAAAAAAATAAAAAATAAATAAAACATATCCCACAACCAGGATTTCTAGCTAGAAAATGTCACTCAGCAAAACTTGCTGGTTACAAATGTTAGAAAATGTTTCATAACAAATATTGCTAGCTATGTAACAAACTATTTTCACCTGAAACCTAGCTAGATGTATTGTGTTTAAAATGTTTTGCACCATAGCTAATTGAAAAATTCTAAACAAAGAATTTTAAAATGTTTTTCATGAAAAATTATTGAAATATTACAAAATCCTGTTAGCTGTAGCTATAATATTAGAAAATGTCACACAGAAAAAAATAGCTAGATTACAAAATTAGAAAATATTTAACTGCAAATGTAGCTAGATAATCCACATAATGTCATTGCTAACTATGATTTAACATTGTACAGAAAAGCTTGCTACCATGATGTTACAAAATGTCTTAGTAAAACTAGCTAGCAGGATACAGCTAGACAACATGGCTAGCTAGGTAATGTAAAAGAAAAGGTGCTAGATGAGCGGTCCATGTTAGTTAATATAATTTTTTTAAATTATGCAAGTCATATACTCCACATGTCAACCTTTTTATAAAACCATAATATTTAGCAAGAAGAGCATCTTTGGGATGAGTCAGATAGCAAAGAGAGAGCATATGAACTGCAGCAACTGGAAAAACAATCCTGAGAGAGGGTTGTGAAATAAAGTGCTAGTTTGAGTCATGGTGTTGGCGGCGAGACTTTCAGTGACGTATGTTAAGTACAGGCGGTTCGGTATGGAGGAGTGTGTGTGTCAGAGATGTTGGGTGGTTTGTTATGTTTAGCTTGAAGTGTTTACGCCTCTCAGGAGGATTCGGCCTGCCGCTCTGGGTTAAAATCAACATACTTTCAACTAAATTGCTTATGACAGATAATAGAACAACACGTGCAGTGTCTGTGGGCGCTACAGAAATTCTCCCAGCTTAGGATTTCCGTCATAAAATGCAGTGCGGTGTGCATGTATAGGAATTGCATCAATGCGTCATTGTTGAAGAATGAAGTGTGGAGTACGGCAACAAGTCAATCACACCTGAAGCATATCAGTCACTCAGGCGTGACTGACTGTGAGACTTCTTTATGATGTGCTCGGTAACGGCTAGTCAAATTCTCTCATCAAATGGCTTAACAAAGCTACATAATGCTGGAACCTGTCCCATAAAAAAGCTAGCTTTACAGCGTTAGAAAATGCCCAAAAGCAAAGCTAGCTAGAGAACATAAAAAAATGTCCACCAAAAATTTTGCCAGCTGTATAATATAAGAAAAGGTCCCACAGAAAAGCTAGCTAGATTATGCTGTCTATCTATCTATCTATCTATCTATCTACCTATCTATCTATCTATCTATCTATCTATCTATCTATCTATCTATCTATCTATCTATCTATCTATCTATCAATCAATCAATCAATCAATCAATCATTATCCTGGGCCATTTTCAACCCATCCTAGATAGTCTTGTCGTGGGACATTTATTCACATTATTTAAATTTCATTATATTTATAGCATTTAATATTCATTAGCATCAATCCAACACAATCTAGCTACACAGATTGCTGTAAAACATAATTAAACTTTTGTTTAATTATTTGTTTTGTTGCGAGTCATTTTTTCAAAAACATTATCTAGCTAATATCAATCTAGCTAGCTTCAGTATGAAACATTTCTAATAATATTAATCCATATAGATTTGTTGTGTGACCTGTTCCAAGAATACTCACTCGGATGTTTTCCAACAAATCCTTTGAAGCGGGACCATTTTGAAACCAAATTAGCTAGATTTTTTGCCTTACCTAGATCTAACTTTTTTTGTGGGATGGTTGTTACCATTACTTAGCAAGATAGCATTGTTGTAGTAGCATTAGTTTATAGCTCAGCTGTGGAACATTTTCTAACATTTATAACAACTATCCATCTGTGTTATAGAATATTTTCTCACATAATTTAGCTAGCTAATTGTGTAAGAAGATTTTCTAATGATATCTGGCTATCTAGCTTGTGTCTAGCTAGTTCTGAACCTAGTTTGCTTCATAGTGGGATACTTTGGTTAGCTAGCTTTGTAATGACATAACATCTTCTTGTTTAGCTCCGTTGTGTGACTTTTTCCACACATGATTTAGCTAGTAGGCTTTGTTGAGGCATTTTCTAACCGTGTTTAGCTAGCTTTATATTTGGAAATTTTGTAATTTTATGTTGTTGGCTAGCTTTGTAATGACATTTTCTCACAGAAGTTTACTATTTACTATTACTAATTTTATCTGTTGTGTGTATATTTTTTTCCAGACATGATTTGGCTAGCTACGTAGCTTTCTGTATTCTGGGACATCTAACAACATCACACACAATGGTACACTTTGTAACGGTAATTAATTTAAGTTAGAGTCGCTTTTTTTGGCTTTCTCAATTAATAAAAGTTTACTTAGTATATTTAGATAACACTAGATAAGTCTGCATATATTTCTATAAATGCATGTTCAGATATATAGATATAGTGTTTTGCTAATTATATTTAATATCTAAAAGTCTCATTTTTATTTATATTTATCATGTAAGTGAGTTAAGGGCTTAAGAATGAAAGTCGTATTGTGAGTCAAATAATGTGAATGTATTAATGTCGCTTATATATAATTTAATCATCACTATCTTTCTTATTA
The DNA here is from genome assembly GCA_013621035.1 of Clarias magur. Taxonomy (NCBI): domain Eukaryota; kingdom Metazoa; phylum Chordata; class Actinopteri; order Siluriformes; family Clariidae; genus Clarias; species Clarias magur. The sequence goes on along the minus strand of QNUK01000965.1, from coordinate 76,387 downwards.
TAACCATACTGGCCCATGATCATCTGCAAAGATGCAGAACAAGTAGACTCTAAGATGCCCCTCATTTTTTATTTACGGTTCAGTGCATCTTTTCATAACAACAGGGATCTGGGGCCAACAGGATGTTCACGCTGAGTTTTTGCCCAGTTTTTTTTTTTCATGCACGCAGCAGGACACAAATAACCAGCAGACACGGTCATCATGATCATAATCATAAGTTAGATAGTCGGGCAAAATGTGGAAAGTTCTATTACACAAGGAACACACAAAGAGAGCAGCAGAACCAGTAAATATTTCATTTGATACAGTATATGTTATATTTGTTTATAGATTCATGATCTATATACTGGTTTTGCATAAGTATTCACCCCTATAGAACTTGTGTTACAGATTGCAAATTAAATTGATTTGACTGAGTTTACAAAAATGGGGAGAGGAAATCAATATAGTTTGCAAAAGTAAATTCAGAGAAAAAAAATGGATAAATGTCATAATTGCATAAGTATTCACTCCTATTGGACTGGTCTGAAAATAACAAATAAGTTTCTGCAAAAAAAAATAAATAATAAATTAAAAATTGTCATTTCTGGGAAACAAAATTATTCAGACAAAGGTCTATCGTCAGCAGTGTAAGGAAGGCACCCCTGAGGCTGTAAAGATCCTTAACAGGCAGAATTTAAACATTTTGCTGGTTCCCAGTAGGTGGAAATGAGATCCGGGAGAACTAGAAATAGGAATAAATAGAACTAATTAAACCTAGGAACCTGAAATCATTGAATAGTTTAATGCACACTGCTACAAGCTGATAGAGAAAATATCTCAAATTGTCATACGGAAAGATTTTTTAAATATATGAAATAGGCTCAAGCTCAGGATTGCCGTGTTGTTGTTGTTGTTGTTTTTATTTATTTTTATCTAGGCTTGTGTACTGTAAGGGTGGGTTTCTGGCTATAAATAAAAGCAGGCCTTGGAAACCTTCAATACGAATCTGTTCATGGACATTAAAACCGTTTTGAAGAATTTCAAGGCTGAATCCATCTGTCACAGATTAGATCAAATTGATGATCATTCCGATCCAAAGGCGTTTTCACAAACGCGTCTCGTCTTATGCTGCTGTTGAGCCGCTGCAGGGTGTAATTGGGGTCTGAAGAAGCGGCGCAGGCCGTGTCAGAGTGCCAGCGGTCGTGTGTTGATTATGCAGATGTAGCCACGAGCAGTGCGCTGGACTTGCATGCTAATGAAATTATAAGAAGGGGGAATTGATTAGTAACCAGTCCAACTGTCACTTGGGTTTAAGCTTTTTAAAGAGAGAGAGAGAGAGAGAGTGAAATAGAGATGAATAGAAATCTTCATAAACTGCATACACAATCCTCAGGTGTAAGAATGAATATTTAATATTTTGATAAATTATGCAGTTTTATTCCATGATCACGTTTATGCATTATGATCCAATGCTGTAAAAGCATGTTAAAGTGTTAGCTGATCGTTTCACATTGCATTAGCTTTATGTTCCTGCTGAACTCAGAATCAGTGAACTGAAGTCCAAGCCCTATTTAGTATTTTGTGCATGTGTGTACAGCCATGTACCATCAGTCCTGTGTCATGCTGACAGTAAAGTATCCCGAGACCATTCATGTGTGAGGTGGCTTCTTAGCCAAGGGAGTGGAAATGAATAATAAACAATTGTACAACCATCCAAGAGCAGTTTGGTGATGAACAATACCATTTCCAGCATGATGGAGCACCTCGCCATAAGGCAAAAGCGATAACTAAGTGGCCGGGGAACAAAACATCAAAATTTCGGGTCCTTGGCCAGGAAACTCCCCAGACCATAATCCCATCGAGAACGTGTGGTCAATCCTCAAGAGGAGGGCGGACGAAAAACACCCCACAAATTCTGACAAACTCCAAGCGTTGATTATGCAAGAATGGGCTGTGACTTCAGTCAGGATGTGGCCCGGAAGTTGATTGACAGCAGGCCAGGATGGATAGCAGAGGTCTTGAATGAGAAGAATGACATAACATCTGACAAAAAGGTCTAAAAACACTCAAGCGGCAGACGTTGTGAAAAATGAATATTTGTGTTATTCTCAAAACTCTTGGCCATGGCCGGAGTGCAGTACAGATCAAGTCAAAAGTTTGGACACAAGTTTGAATTTATTTCTCTGCATTCTAGAGCAATACTAGAGCTTGCCAAACTATTAAAGAACACATATGGAATTAGTTAATGAAGTAAAAGCAACAGTCAGTCATTATTTTAAGACAGTACTATCAAGAGCGTTTGCAAAACCCATCAAGGTCCATGATGAAACTGTCTCTCACGAAGACCTTCCCAGGAAAGCGAGACCAAGACATATCTCTGCTGCAGAGGAGACGTTCATTTAGAGTCACCAGCCTCAGAAATCACCGATTAGCAAACAGAGCAGAAGTAGCAGATCCATTTTAATATTGACTCAAAGGAGATTATTGCATGTTTTAGATAAGCGCCTTCAGCATTATTTTACAGCGTAGAAAGAAATAAAAATATGTGTCCAAGCTTTTAAATGGTACTGTAAAATCCATGCATATAAACATAACATTGAGCAATATAACCAGCATCCACTTGTCTTGTTTAACTGCTTAAAAACAAACTGCACTTGATCCAGCACATGTCTGATTAACGATGCAATTTTCATATTGAACTCAATCACCATGTGTAACTTAACTCTGAATACAGCCATAAGTGAACAAAGATGTTAATGTTAAATAATAATAAAAAAAAAAACACTTTCGACTTTAGCTACATGTCTTTAGCTCAACTTTTATTAGTTGTGTTTGAGTTGCCGTTTTTGAGTATCCGTACTCCATTTGCAGGGATTCCCGGTTTTTCACCTTTAGCTATGTTTGAGAATTAAGAAACGACTCTGCATTAAGTCTTTTCATGAACAGTGGAGTTTGACACCAGTGATTTCAGATGAACTCAAACTCCTTGGATGTTAGAGCTGGCCGTGTTTCTGTCAGTGTTTCCTCTCAAATGGTGTCGATTGAGCTTTTGCCTGCTCAGGGCTCCTGCGTTTAGCCCACGCAGCCGGGCTATTTAAAACCTAATGAGTCCAGTCGATACACTCAGCTGCTCGTGCAGAGCCAGGATCAGCTCACCCAGCTGAACCCACACGACGAACCGGTGTACGGAGAGCTCCCGAGCCCTGATCGGCCGCCTGGCGAAGAATCAGTGACGCTCTAAATTTAGACGCGGGTTTTCTAGCAGGAGATGTTGGAGGCTGGAGAATTCACCGGGCGGATTATAGCTGGGGCTCGAGATACTGATCTCAGGCTGATCTCTTAATGAGGTCTTTGTAAACCATTGTGAAAGAGAATATGAAGGGGGGGGGGGGAGGGAATAATTGGATTTGATATTATTATTGTTAAACTGATTGTCAGTTTGCTTTTGTACAGTCATTCCCTCGTGTAAAATCAAATCATTAACGAAGTGGACTTAGAATGTTTTAGTATTTTTTAAATATATAGGAATAAAATAAATGTATTGAACGGAATAAAAATCTAACTAATAATAATAATAATAATAATAATAATAATAATGAATTTAATTACAGCATTACTTCAGACTATATAAACAGATTACTTAATTTCCATGCAAAATTCTTTTATTTTGAATTTTGAATTCTATTTTAAATTCCTCTATAAATGTGATAAATATATCAAAAATAGCAAGCATGTAAATAATATATTTAATATGAATAGCGATATTATTCCACATTTGAATCAAGTTCTTTTCGTATTAAACATAATATTGATCGCTAATGTTCGCTGGCTTAAAAACTAGCGCTTTTGTTCATTATACGTTTGCGGTGTCGACATACTAGAGCTGTGTGATAATCTGTTACAGAATCGATTCACACTTAAATTGATATCATTTAGGTAAACATTTCTGGGAATGTTGTTTGTAAGTCTGATTTGTTCTTAAGTCCGACAAAGTGAGTCTTACACGTATATGCCTTCGACATGAATATACTGTACAATGTGTAAACCATACCGATCCACTTTGCTAAATCTGTCCCCTTTCCCCACACACATAAAAACCGTAATCGCGTCTAGATGCAATTAATCCGGCAAATGTCAAATGTGACTGCAAATTTTGCACGAGTGTTGTTTCTTCGTCATTTGATTCAGTGCTGCCTCATACTGGACTGGAGACACGACATTTCAATAATCAGCACCGAATGGAATCGACAGCCTACCCATGATTCCCAGCTCTGACACAGACCATGTGTGGCTGAAAAATCTCGGTGAATCGGTTTGAACCTCTAACATGAACACTACAGTATATATATATATTTTTTCCCTCTTTCAGTTTGTTCGCAGTTTTCCCGGGGCGTGTACGCCATCTTCGGGTTCTACGACAAGAAATCCGTGAACACCATCACGTCGTTCTGCGAGACGCTGCACGTGTCCTTCATCACGCCGAGCTTCCCCGCCGACGGCCTCAACCAGTTCGTGCTGCAGATGAGACCTGACATCCGTGGGCCTCTGATCAGCCTGGTCGAGTACTACAAGTGGGAGAAGTTCGCGTATCTCTACGACAGCGATAGAGGTACGCATACACACAGAGACTAATACACACACACACACACACACAGTTATGCATTATTGTATTAAATTGCTCGTTCTATTAATTTGTAGCGCTCCTTAGAGACACTTCCTGTGGTCAGAAGTGCTTATAATGTCCAGAAAGTGATGCCACTTAATCTCTCTCTCACTTGCTCGCTTTCATTCTCTCTCTCTCTTCCTCACATGCACGCGCTTTTTCCTTACATGTCATCCTTACTCAATCACATGTATTGTTGCCATGGAGACGTGCCAGGTCGGGCTCCTCAGAATTGCGTGAGTGTCCTTGAGGTCAGAGCGAGGCTGTAATGGATGACTAATGTTGAATGTGTTACTAATGTAATAATATTCCGTGTCATTGCGCCGCGTAATTATGAGTGAGTGTGTAAAACAGTCATTACAGCGTCTGTTAGTGTTAGTCATTCATTCCAACGTAAAAAAAAAAAAATCATGAGCTCAAATATATATATATATATATATATATATATATATATATAATTGAGATCATGATTTTTGTACGTTGTATATATGAAAGTATGTCATTCTCACCAATCACGTATTATTGTTTATTGACAGGGGACCAAAAACTGATGTATTAAGTAAATGAGGTGACCAATGATGCATTTAAAGCACTTAGTGTAAATTTAACTCACTGACATTTTTAACTCACTGAGTTATGGCCCGATAACCTAAAAGCATTAACACACGTTAATGTGTGTGCTTTTCACGGTAATGTGTAAAGCAAGCAAACGCAATAAAATATTATGAAATATAGAGATCAGAGTGGTTATCCTGAGGGGTTGGGCTGCTGCTGGTGGTCTCACGTCAATCATGGTGATTAGTGGATCACAGGATCATTAAGCTCACAAGTAGCGAATAGAGTGTGTGTTACGCCGTCTCTAATGTTCGAAAGTACAGTCTATTATATATATAGTAGTTCCTCTAGGAGGAAGCGTGTGATAGACTTTGCCCTCTCTGGTTGGTATTTGTCACCTTGATGGGAGAATGCAATAACAGTGATGGAGAGGTGGGAATCAGCTACGATTAGATTAGGGAGAAAACCTTGGAAAAAACAAAAACAAAGTAGTTTGTTACTCATTTTTCATATAAGGATTAAAAAAATGGGTGAAGTTTACATTACTAAAACCGTAAAAAAACAAGCCCCTCAACAAATGTTTAAACATATTAAATAAAGAATAGCGCCCCCAAGTGGTGTAGACGTAAACTGCTCACCCTATTTGTTCAGAGGTAGCGAGTTCGAATCCCAGGTGATGCTGTAGCCTCTCACAGCCTGAGGCTCGGAGAGAGCTGATTGGCCGAACTCTCACTGAGGGGAGGGATGGGAGGCACTCTAGCGCTCTAAGCCAATCACGGCCATCTGTGAACTCACGCAAGTGGAAGAAACAGATAATGCTGTCCACCACATGTGTTACGCTATAATGATGGGAAGTTTGAATCATTTCAGTGACTCGGCTCTTTGAATCTTCGTTCATCAAAATGAACGAATCTTTGTTTGAGTCATTTAGGACATTTAAAATAAAATGTTACATTTTCAATAAACAGACCCCCAACACGTCTACATACGCAAATTTTGGCTATGGTTCCAGTAATGATAATATTACAATGCAGCTAAGGACAGATTATATTATAAACAGAATGAGCCGCTCACCATCATATCTTCTAGTCCGAGTCGTTCGTTCTTTTGGATCTATTGCACTGCATAGCGTCTATGGGAGTCACGTGACAAACGATCGAACGACTCGGACCAAAGACTCAAAGGTAACGACTCATTTCTGTTTCCTGTACATAACCTACGGAGGTTTCGTGATGATTTGCGCTCGGTAGCAAATGAATGAATCACTCTCCGAGACGACTCGTTCTTCTGAGTCACGTTAAGGATTCGTTCAAAAAGAACGAATCATTCATGAACGACCCGTCACTATTTCGCTGCTCCCAACGGTATGTGAGCGAGCAGTTTGAAAAGATGCAATGGCTCAGAGGAAACGCTTAATAGTTTTCAGCCCTCGCTGACTGGTAGGTGTAGCCTTGAGGAGCCAAGGGAGACTAAATTAGGGGAAGAATCAGCCGAGTAACAGATCTGTCGGACCCTGAAGCTTTTCTGAAAAGGAGAAAAGGAGAATAATATATATATATATATACCATTAATCTTGATGTGGCACTCAATAAAGCCAATCAACGTGTTTAGCATGTAGCGACAGAGTGCGTAGAAGAAACACCAATAAAAACTCAACGCAGAATGGAAAGTCGAGCCTGAATCTGAAAACTGAACCTACGGGCAGGTCAATATATGTTTATTCTTCCTGCAGGAAGTCTAAAATCAGTTTGTCTCACATGTTCCCGAAACCGCGGTGAAAACCAGTAATGTGAAGCGCCGCTATGAGACAAACCACAGGTCGTTAGAGCAGATTCTGTATATCCAGGGTGTATAAAACCGAGAGCCCGGTATGACAGAGCAACCAGAGTCCTGATTCACTAAAGATTGATTAAAGATTGTTGTTACAAATACAAGGAAATATGCACATCCATAAACGTTTAAACTGTCCACGTTTGATAATGTTACTGACATTAAATATGATTGAAATACTATGGAAATTTTAAACTATACAGTATATAGAAATCAAAGACAAAAAATAATATTAACCTGACCTTTTTACATTTGAATTCAGTACCCCCTGCTCTGTAAATATTATAAGTGTATTATGGTGATGGTAGCCGATCAACTCCGGTCCTCCGCTTTCCTCCTACCGTCCAAAGACCTGCAGATTAGGCTAATCGGCGTTCCCAAACTGCGAATGAGTGTGTGTGTGAGTGTGTGCTGTGAGATCCATTGGCAATCTGCCTCGTGCCCTAAGTCTCCTGGGATAGGCTCTGGATACGCGGCCCTGGATACATGAAGCGGTATAAAGCGGTATAGACGATAGAGTAGCAAAGAGTCAAAGAGTTTTCTCAGAGTGTTTTACGCCGTCTCCAGTGTTGCGTGAGCAGCAGTTTGAAAAGACGCAGTCAGCAGGTGTAGCCTGTCTTGGAGAAGGCACGTGAACGTCTTTGTCCTCTCTGGTTGGTGGCTGTCTCCTTGATGGGAGAAGTGAGAATTGACTAAGAGCGAGGCAGGGAGAAGATCTGGGATGTAAAATGATTTACATATGGAACTTCTGTTGCTAAAACATCACACCAAGTCCCTCAAGAACTTTTTTTTAAACATGTTAAATAAAGACTATGCGTTTTTTTTTTTTTTTTGTATTTGTCGTTATGTCTAGAAATGATTGTGGCACGTACTGTGTGTTGCCTCCGTAACCTGCGTTTCCAGGCTAAAAGGAAATATGTCAGAATCAAATGTCAGCCCTCAAGCCATTTCATGGGTATTCATATCACAGAAAATGCTGCAGTGTCCTTATGTAACTTCTTACATTACACTAAAGCCGAGGATGCGTCATACGTTCCCTGCCATCCTGCTTTCCCCGTTTTTTTTTTAATCCGTTCCTCGGCTCACGCTCTGAAGCGCACCGGACTCGAGCCGGTAATTAGCAAGTGACCTAAATTACAAGCGCGGAATGCTATAAAGGTGTCCTCAGCGCTCGGGTTTCAGAGGAGAGCTTTTCTTAGAAACCCGAGCAAGCAAATTAAAAGTCTCGAGCGCTGTTGCCGCTGCAGGAGACATGACAAAAAAACAAACAAAACAACAACAACACCAAAAAAAAAAAACGGTTCTCCAAGTGGCATTTCTATGTCACATGATATACACTAGTTATCGATTATCTTTGAGTGTGTGTGTGTGTGTGTGTATTTTTCTTCCTGAGATATCAGAATCCACAGGCCTGACTGTTAAATCATCTCGCTTAAGCACGCTACAGCTCTCCTGGGATTTCATTCTCATAACGAACAACGACGCAAACAGCGCTAAAGGCCAGGGCGCTGAATCTAGGCTTCCGCTCTGACGAATGAATCTTTCCCAGAGAGACCTAGATATGAAATCATCCGTAGACTTTTTATCTAAAAAAGAAAGAGAGGGAGAAAGAAAAAGTGTGCGGGAGGTTCGGGGTGGTGGGAGGAAGCTAGGGACTGGGGGGAGATGAAATGGAGTGGGCAAGGGAGCGGGGAGAACGTCGGAGCGAGATCAAAAAGAGAAAGTGACGAAAAATAGACACAGAGCGAACGAGAAAGAGAGAGAGAGAGAGAGAGAGAATCCTCCGGAGGGGGGAGGGGTATGTTCAAGCTCGGCTCGGTGTTTCACAGCACCAGTTTTCCTGAAGGCAAAACCTCATTGCTGGTAATTTAGATCCGCTTTGCTTTTGATTGAGTCAGGCTTGGGGTTACACTCGAGTAACGGCGAGGTCTATTTGAGATGGCTTTAAACGAACACCGGCTTCTGTAATTAAGACTAAAGACGAGCGATGACGTTGCCGCAGTGCCGGATATTCACGTCACGTCTGACTCAGAGTTGAAAAGCACGTGGAAAAGACGTAAAGGACTCAGAGTTTCAGATCCCTGTTCCTGTGTTCAAAGAATTAGCTAAGGCTAGCTGTATTCCCTCAGAATACATCAACATCAATACAAACTAACGAACGTTAGCTAGGTATGGAAATACTGTAGGTAAAAAGTGAACACTATAGCAGATTAATAAAAGTTACATTCGTTTTTTTTCTTTCTTTTTTTCGATTTAGTTCAAATCTTTGACGGAATCAGTTGCTAGTGAGAGCAGGACGAGGATGAGGTAAAACTCTAAGATGTCATTGACTGCCCTTAGCTTCGATTCCCGGCGCACGCAGTGTGGTGACAAATCCGTGTGTGAAAATGATTCATCATTCTCCTCATGCTTTCACACTCTGAGTCCCGGAATATTGGCCGTGCCATCAGGGAAGAAAAGCCTCCATAGATGGGATACTTTGGTGATTCAGTACATTCAGGTGGTCAGCTGACTTCATTTTATTGCTGAGTCTCGACCTGAGCGACTGAAGCGACCCCAGATCATAACACTGTCTCCAGAGGCTTGTACAGTGGACACTATGCATGATGGGGGCATCGCTTCATGCGCTTCCCTTCTCACCCTGACACGCCCATCACTCTGGACTCATCAGACAACATGACCTTTTTCCATCGCTCCAAAGTCCAGTCTTTATGCTCTCTAGCAAGTGGTTTTCTTACGGACATACAGCTGTTTAGTCCCCATCCTGTAAGTTCTCATCAAATTGTTTATGTGGAAACTTTCACTATTAAACAAGCTGTGAGTTTTCTACCATGCATCTTTAATAAGCGTTCAGGCTTTTTTCCCCATGAAGCTGAAGCTTCAGCACAGTCCTTATAGGGTTTAATATTGTGTTGGACAGTTCTTAGCCCAATTCCAGTCATTCCACGTCTGCTTAATTGTTTCCAGTACTTGATGCAAGCAAGAACTTTGACCCTTTTGGAATAGTGTAAAAGTGTTTGTTCTTTTTCCAATCAAATCTAACGTTCAGAAAATGGTCCCGCTGAATGTTCTCGAAATTGTCTGAAATGACACCCTTATAGTGGGGAGAAGGATATCTCACACACGCTCTCTTCAGAATCCCAGGATTTACCACGGTGGTACAGAATACCCATAATCCTTCGTGCCGTTTATGTTCTAAGCCAAACTTTTTGGTGCTTCCATTGTTGAGTTTACCCAAAGCTCCGGCCTCTCTCATACACTCATACACCCTTGTGTCAGTTTTAGTATCAAGGTTCGTGTTTATCGCTATAGATTTGTCTCCGTCCTTCTGCAGGCTTGTCCACCCTGCAGGCCGTCCTGGACACCGCGGCTGAGAAGAAATGGCAGGTGACGGCCATCAACGTGGGCAACCTGAAGGACGAGCGGAAGGACGAGGCGTACCGCTCGCTCTTCCAGGACCTGGAGAACAAAAAGGAGAGGAGGGTCATCCTGGACTGCGAGCAGGACAAGGTCAAAGACATCATGGAGCAGGTGAGAACAAGAAAGAATATACGTATATAAACAGGTCTATGCTGATTTATCATGTTGTTTAAGTGGAGCAGTAAAAGTAGCTTTCTAAAAATACGCCGCGCTTTAATTCTGGGGTTCCCTTGGCATTGATGCGGTAAAGCTTTAATTTTATCTAGAGAACATTTCTTATGTCAGGAACAGCACACCTACACTACGCTACCCACCAGTCTCTGCGACTTTCCTCGTCGTGTAGGCGGAACAACATGTGCAGAGTCAACATTTGATTTACATGATATTTATTAACAGCAGCAGTGTGTTTACAGTAGTATATCACATGACACTTTTTTTTTCCTTTCTATGAATATTGTATATTAATTGCTTTTTAAAATTTTTTATTTCCAGGTTATCACGATTGGTCGACATGTGAAAGGATATCATTACATCATCGCTAATTTTGTGAGTCTGCCTTCTCTGGCTTTATATCCGAAATGTGTGTGTGTGTGTGTGTGTGTGTGTGTGTGCGTGCAAATCATGTCAAGTCAAGTCAATTTTATTTATATAGCGCTTTTAACAATTGACATTGTCGCAAAGCAGCTTTACACAATAAAAAGAAGTAAGTTTTTATGCAATGTGCATGAATCAAAATGATCAGATTGTCCCTGATGAGCGAGCCGAGGGCGACGGTGGCAAGGAAAAACTCCCTGAGATGGTAACAGGAAGAAACCTTGAGAGGAACCAGACTCAACAGGGAACCCATCCTCATCTGGGTGATAACGGAGAGCAGAGAATGATCAGCATAATAATGTGTACTGGAAGTTCAGTGTAACAGGAGATGTGTTAAAATTAAAATTAAAAGGAGTCCAGTTTCTTCCTGGAGGCTCAGGTAGACTGTAGGGGATTCCAGTCCTGAGCTATCGAACAACTGAAGTCACAGGTCGCCAGAGCAAAATCATGCATATCAGTCGCCGAATTTAAGAGTTTCGAGCTTGGCCTCCGAGTGGCGCAGTAGTTAAAGCGCTCGCCTTATCATCCGGAGATCGCGAGTTCGAATCCCGGGTGGTGCTGTAACCTCTCGCTATCCTCTCGCAGCCGGAGGTCTAGAGAGAGCTGATTGGCCGAGCTCTCTCAGAGGGGAGGGATGAGAGGTACTTAGTGCTCCGACATTAATCACGGCTCTACAGCCAGTCAGGGGCGTCTGTGAGCTCGCGCAGCGGAGGGAGCGGATAGCGCTGTTCTCCGAGTGTGTGACTCCGCCCCCAACGGTGCGCGAGCGAGCAGTTCGAAAAGATGCGGTCGGCTGGCGTCACGTGGTTCGGAGGAAACACGTGATAGTCTTCAGCCCTCCCGGCTGAGTGGTAGTAGTAGCCTTAATGTGGGAGCCCCCTAGTGACGGGGAGGAATTGGACATGACTAAATTAGGGAGAAAATCGGGGAAAAATCCAAAAAAATAAAAATAAATAAAAAGAGTTTCGAGCTTGAGAATTATGAAAACTGCTTAAGATTATCCAACTATGGGCTTCTGTTAGGTTATATATGTGGATAACGCTTTTCTCTTTTCCGTGTGAACCATATGTGTGTGCAGTGCTTTAGACATGAATATTGGCCGTGCCTCAACTGCTAGCCTTACCTGATCGGTGTGTGTAACTCAGGGCTTTCTGGACGGGGACCTCTCGAAGATTCAGTACGGAGGCGCGAACGTGTCCGGCTTCCAGATCGTGGATTTCGACGACCCTCTCGTCGCTAAGTTTGACCAGCGCTGGGAGGCGCTAGAGGAAAAAGAGTACCCAGGGGCGGACAGCAAGATCCGTGTAAGTGTGTGTGCATCCGTGGGTGCTCTTTTTTTTTTCTGATTACAGCAGCTGTTACAGCTGGATTGACCTCAACCTGTGAATGGCATGATATTTAAAGATGTCAGCAAACAAGATGCTTTAACAAATGGGTGCGTGGTTTGCGTGCAGTACACGTCGGCTTTGACGTACGACGCGGTTCAGGTGATGACCGAAGCTTTCCGCTTCCTGCACAAGCAAAGGATCGACATCAGTCGCCGTGGCAACAACGGAGACTGCCTGGCCAATCCGGCTGTACCGTGGGCTCAGGGAGTGGAGATAGAGCGCGCGCTTAAACAGGTTCATCTCACTGACTGAACGTTGTTAAGGCTCTAAAGTAGTTTGCAATTTCTTTTCATTCTTCCTAAACCCGTAACGATCATACCATTTTAAAGTTTAAACCATCCTGTGTAGCGGCTAATTCTGTATTTAAGACTTTTTTGTTTAGATTGTAGAGAGAAATTCAAGGCTTGTGGCTTTTGTACAAAAACTGCCGCTTTAAGTTGACATCGTCACGTATTTCACTTTGACCGCAATACCGACATCCACATTGCTTCAAATACCTTCAAGCTAAGCATGATTTGCGTGTTTAGGTGCGAGTGGACGGACTGACAGGAAACATCCAGTTCGACCAATACGGCAAGAGAGTGAACTTCTCTGTCAACATCATGGAGCTGAAAAACAGCGGTCCAGTAAAGGTATAACAGACATTTTCAACAATTGATCTGATTTTAATTAAATCACTGTCTTAATGTGAGTCTTATAATAAGCATTTATTCCAGACACGATGTCGAGACAAGTATAGATAGAGGTGCTAAAAAAATATCATTAACAGGTCTCGAGTCTGCCTCAAACCAAGAAAAATAAATAAATAAAAAAAAAAAAACTGTGTTATAAGCAGTTTAAAAAAAAAAAAAAGTACGGGAGAAAAAATATCCTCGCTTCAAGCCACATGGACAGATAGTCACACTCAGTTGCAGAACTAATTAAAAACTTTATTTCTGCCGGTGTGGTGGTGGTGGTGTTGGACAAAAATACGACTTGAGGTGATGCTTCAGTTTAACAGTCTGAAAAATAACCTTTTTTTTGTTTTCGCTGGTAATACGGATATCACTGATCATAATAATAAGAAAATAATCAGACGTCCACGTTTCTCTTATGGATTCTGTTTTGCACGAGACTATATCTCAATGCGCCTGTTCTGATATGTTGTTATTGTTCTAATAGTAACAATGTAACGAGTAAAGAGTCTACGTACAGTTAGGAGGTTTTCCAACTTGTGCATGTCTTCAGTTTTTGCACTTAATAGTTGACAAGCTGCTTATTAACTGCAACCCAAGTTGGTGATGGAACGAAGTTTCCATTTGATGTAAGTAATAAATAACAAACTCTATAACGTTAAATAGGACTTAAATAAAACTCCTGTTACCTGCACTGTCTTATCAGCACATTCCATTCAAAGCTACTGTCTCCCCATTCAGAAAACATCCTCAATCACAGAGCAAGAAAAAGTTAAAAAAGTCAACTATTGGCAGGAAAGTTGACGCTTCCAGCTTTCTGGGATTGTCAAGGGCCAATATTGGAACATTATCAGGAAAAAAGTTCAACAATCAACAGTGCTCGTTACAGTGAGACGCTTATTGATGACCTTAAGCCTGATCTTTGGATTAAACACAGAGGACTGTTATCCAAGGGAGTCGTGATCTCGCATGACGATGCGCGTCTGCACACTTCTGCCCACACTGTTGACTTTGTTTTGAGGTGTTAAAGCATCCTTCCTATAGTCCTGATCTCGCTCCGTCACACTTTCACCTGTTTGTCCCCTGAATGCAGGCCTACGAGGTTGAAGATACACTTCTGATGAAGAAGTAAAGACGGGATAAATGTCGTGGCTTGCAGCTCAGCGTAAAACATTTTTTTGTGTTATAAGGAAACACGAAAGCCTGTTGCCAGGTGGAAGAAGTGTATTGCAAAGCAAGAAGATCAAAAAAATGTGTGATCTGAGTAATATTTCAGCTGTGATGTTAATAGACACGTTTTGGAGAGCTTGTTAAAAAGGAGAACAATATGTTATAATATGGTCGTAGCTATAACTTGCAGGAGCAAATGTCCCCACTATAGTAAATGAAACATTGTCCAGAAAGAGTATAAAATATAATCCATGGTTATCAAGAATATATTTTCTAATGCACGAGTGTGTCCTTTCCCCGTTAGATCGGCTACTGGAAAGAGGTGGACAAAATGGTGGTCACCAAATCCGACCTTTTCCCCAACGACACCTTTGGGATGGAGAACAAGACGGTTATCGTGACGACCATCTTGGTAAGAGCAGCGCAAATATTCATTTGAATGGCAGTCCATATTAATATTTTAGTATTTGCTCTCATGGAGTTTCCTCTGTAGGAGGCGCCGTATGTGATGTTGAAGAAGAACGCGGAGTTGTTCACGGATAACGAACGCTATGAGGGATACTGTGTGGACTTGGCCGCTGAGATCGCAAAGCATTGTGGGTTTAAGTATCAGCTGAAGATTGTGGGAGACGGGAAGTACGGCGCGAGAGACGCAGATACGAAGATCTGGAACGGCATGGTTGGCGAATTGGTGTATGGGGTGAGATACTTGGAATTAAACACAAACATTTTAGCCCTTACAAATGTAAATATGTGATTTCTGCATTTGTAATTTGATTTAGTTGGTGAGCTACATGGAATTACTTAGGTGAAAATACACAATAAGAGTCCCAAAGATTGCTAGTATGTCCAATCTGAAAGCATAGACTTGCAACTCTGACATTTGATCTATTCCGCCATCTTCCTTTGTTTCGAGTCAGAAGGCAGACATCGCTGTAGCGCCTCTGACGATCACGCTGGTTCGTGAGGAAGTGATTGACTTCTCCAAACCCTTCATGAGCCTGGGAATCTCCATCATGATCAAGAAGCCGCAGAAATCCAAGCCGGGCGTTTTCTCCTTCCTGGACCCTCTGGCCTACGAGATCTGGATGTGCATCGTGTTCGCGTACATCGGTGTCAGCGTTGTGCTCTTCCTCGTTAGCCGCTTCAGCCCATACGAGTGGCACACAGAGGAGTTCGAGGATGGCCAGCTTGGCCCCAGCGAGTCCAATAACGAATTTGGGATCTTTAATAGTCTTTGGTTTTCTCTGGGCGCTTTTATGCAGCAGGGATGCGATATTTCGCCAAGGTTGGTGCGCGTGTAGAAGCTAGCTAGTGCGCTAGCTAGCGCACGTGGTGTGGTTTAGTGTTGACGCAGCCTTGTGGGTCGGCGGTTCACCCTTGTGAAGCACACCCTGGTGGAGTAGTATTCACACTCCTGCTGCTCCTGCTTTAATAATGTCGCTAATATAAAACACAAGCACAGGCTGAAGTGGGAGCTAATGCAGGAGTAGAAACAATCGATCAGCGGTTTGGGGGTTAAGACCTTGATCGAAGGTTTCTTGCGTGAATATGTTTCCATCTGGTGGTGGACCGCAAAGCGCAGAAGGTTGCTGGGTCCTACCCTCTTGGAGTGGTACCGTGTTTCGGCTGCATATTCCCCATTTCTCTCTCTAAATGTAGTATGAGAAATGTTATGGGATTAGGAATGTTACTGTGTTTCGGCTGTATATTTTCCATTTCCCTGAATAAACGTAGTATTAGGCATGTTACAGTAGAGATACTAGCTATGTTAGCTGTCTTCCCTATACTTTTACTGCTAGCTATTTCTCCTTAGCTAACTGAAATCACAAAAGGAAAAAACAGACCATCGCTATCCAGTTAGAATCCAGACCCAGTTGGTTCTTCCCAGTGGTTTGAGTGTATGTCCATTTATGTCCATGTCAGGATGTGTGTGATGGTTTCTTGTTGCATGTAGGTCACTTTCTGGGCGTATAGTTGGTGGTGTTTGGTGGTTCTTCACCCTTATCATCATCTCTTCTTATACGGCCAACCTGGCTGCTTTCCTCACCGTGGAGAGGATGGTGTCCCCAATTGAGAGCGCAGAGGATCTTGCAAAGCAAACCGAAATAGCCTATGGAACCCTTGACGCTGGTTCAACCAAAGAGTTCTTCAAGGTGAGACAGAATGTTTAACTGTACAGTTCAGAATTTTTTCAAATGAAAAAGTACCATATATCGCACTTTTAATCTTGTTTTGACCCTCTTTTTTTCTAATGAAATGACTCTTCTGTTTTCGTCCTGGTGCTCTTCAGAGGTCAAAGATCGCCCTGTTTGAGAAGATGTGGCAGTACATGAAAAGCGCAGAGCCTTCCGTCTTTGTGAAGAACACGGTGGAAGGCGTGCTGCGTGTGCGCAAGTCCAAGGGCAAATACGCTTACCTGCTAGAGTCCACCATGAACGAGTACATCGAGCAGCGCAAGCCGTGTGACACCATGAAGGTCGGAGGCAATCTCGACTCCAAGGGCTACGGCATCGCCACGCCCAAAGGATCTGCTTTAAGGTGGGTGGAGTAGTATAACAATATGGCCCATGTTGTTATAGTATCCCACCTACCCTGATGTAGGTCGGACCCAGGAGGTAAACTAGGCCAAACGTAGGGACGGTAACCTAGGCAACCAGGAACAGTGTATCCTAAGTAACTGCTAGGGGAGACATAAGCAACCCGTAAGCAGAAGGTGGTGTACCCTAGGTAACCACCAAATGAAGGACAGACAGAAAGTGCAGGATTAATAATGGTTGCCAAGGAAACAGCTTAGGAGGTCGAAACCTAGGCAACCTCATGTCAGGGTGATGTAATGCAGGATTAAGTGTTACCAAGGAAACAGCTTAAGAGATGGTAACCTAGGCAACTCTATGAAATGCAAGTGTTTGAAGTTACGGAGATCATAGCAACCAGGGAGACCAGGATGTAACCACGGCAACAAGCTGGATTCTGAGTTTTACAGGCATATCGAGTTTAGGTTTAGCAAATAAAAATTGTGCATTTTGTCAATATGTCTAGCAACATTATTAGATAAATTTGGGCTAATAATAATTTCCAGATTATAAGACACATTTTTTCAAGCAAACCATGATGGATGTTAGAATTTGGAAATTTGTGTTTGCTTTCTATAATTTTTATAATGCATAAAATAGGGCTGTTTAAATTTCATAGGTTTTAAATTCCACTGAAATACTAATCTTTTTTGATTGAACAATTATAAAAAAAATCTATAAATAAGTATATAAATTTGGGTGAGTTATTGTGCCGTATGTTCAATCCACTGTTTATATCAGAGACCTATTGTTGCCCCTTGTGGTCAAATATGTGAACTACACCAACCCAACTGCATTACAATTGGTAGCAAATTGATAGGTTACAGCAAAAGTCACATTTAACCGCCCTTTGACTTAAAGTTTTTTGAGGCTGTGATTTGATCATTTTTGTCCTCGCCACTGTGCAGCAGTAGACATTGTTACATATCCCTAATGAAATCCTTAATGAACAAGCCTGAGGTCTCTGTGGCAAAGCGGTCTTGACTGCATTCCAGTGCATCTTATAGTCTGGAAAATATGCCCTATTAAAAACAGAAAGTCAAATGCTGCAAAATGTAAGCTAAGTTAGATAAGTCATGTTTTATCTGTTGTGCTAATACTCACCTGGCTTTCAACGAGGCAAATGATGGCAAATGGCTCGAATAATTCATCTTACAGCATCCATATTGATATTCTGTCTGCTAGAGCCTTGTCTGTAACCAAAGTTCATGTTTGCGAATGACAAATCGATCAATGCTATTGAATATGTATCGTCCAGTATCTGAGTTTGAACCAGTGTTGTACGTTTGCCAGTGAAATTTGCCTCGCTGAGCTTTTGTTTGTCCACACTGACTGAATGAGTGTTTTCCTGCAACCTGATTGTGTCATGACAACCCTGATGTCCCACTTCCAATTAGGAAAATGTTCGATGCATGCGATTTGGTGCACCAATTTTCTGAACGGTTATGAGCACTATTATTGAATGTCTAATATTACGTTTTTTAATTTATTTATTTAATTTATTTCCCCCAAGGCCACTCAGTAATGTGACTGCGAATGCAAAGTGATCATGCACTGTTTGATCTAGGCATGCAAATCTTCCTGATTTCTCTAACCTAATTTGTCTGCTTTTCCAGTTTAAATGTCCCCCGTTTACGTTCAAAAAGCCCGTGCATACGGAATGAACGGACATATTTTGTGACGGACAATATTGCAATATTGCTTAGCCTCCTCTATTTTAGCCTCCTGCCCTGGGATTATGTCTTCTAAAACAAAACAAAACAAAACAAAACAAAACCAACAACAACAACAAAAAAGCTCGGCCACCTTATAACCTGTTACAAACTGGTTGCTCAAAGGCTAACATCATGAGTTTCGATTGATGGATTGACTGAATGATTGACTGACTCATTGATTCATTGATGGATGGATTGTGTGACCCAGTGTTGCATTCTATGCGACTTGTTCCGGGGGGGCGTGGCCCGTTGCAGCCCCGCCCCCCTACCATGCTGTCTGACGAATTTGTTTTATCGTTTGTTTAAGAAACGCGGTAAAC